>APFE031331746.1:80747-99978 GCA_000404065.3 Pinus taeda | reverse complement strand
TTGATGTTTATATAATTTTCTTTAAGTACGTTTTGGGAAATGAATATACCAAACTTTGAATGAAAATTTTAAGCATTAAATTAGATTTTTGCAATTTTTGAGTAAATTTTTCTAGAAAGTGTATAGATAAAAAATTATCAAAAAAATCCCCGATCGGGGTGTGAGTCGGCCTTAGTGGGCTTGTTCGAGCCCAGAGATTAATGTGGATCTTTAAGATCGTCACGACCACCCTCTGTATGCAGCCAACACTTGGAGCGATTTGCAGAAAGCATGTGATGTTTAATGCCTGAAGGTGGCAGAGTTTTAAGGACAGTTGGAGTGGGAAACATTCTGTACAACTTGTTGAGGAAGGTAGCTTAGGCGCTCACACTCCTGTGGAACTGGTGTGTGAGGGGAATTTGGGGCAGACGGAGATTGTCGACGTCCTCTGTTATTGGCAACAATTCCTGGTATGTTATTGATCTTAACCCTACAAATTTAGTTAGAATGGAGGAGTTTATTCAACCTTAGGTCGAGGAATCAAATGTGTCTGGGCTATCTGGTGACAAGCATGGGAAGGGCCAGAGGCATGGCCTCACTAGGTTCCAGGTTGGGTCTGTGTCCATTGTTCTACTCCTCCCAGTGTCAGTAGAGTTTGGTATATGTTTGTCTCGCATGGATGCATGCAAGGTCAGGATGGTAGAGAGTAGGGTATGTGTAAATTCCCCTCACAAGGGTTTGGAAGAGATTAAAGGGGTTTGGGTCTACAGAGAATTGGGGGGGATCCAAATTACCTCGGTATAGAGAGAGCCAGGGGTTTAGGGAACTCCAGATACACCCTCGGGTGGCAAAGGGGCGAAGGTGGAGAAGCCTTGTTGGCCAATTTATGGGTCAGTCTGGTCATGTGGACTCAAATATATCGGGTCAAGAACCTCTGTTTGAAAAAAAACCAACTTTAGTATCAGTGGTGGGTACAACTTGATGTCGAGAAATTGAACCCGATCACAGTGTATGGGATCTCGATTTCCACAAGCCAGGCACTCGATATTTATTAGTTTTTGGTAGCATCAGAAGTGCTCTAGCCTTGAAAATTGGTGGAGAGGCTAAGGCACATGACTTATAAAGAACATAGAAACCATTTAGTGGAATTCCACCCAAAGAATATTTTATTAAAATAATTAATATTTTTAATGGAGTTCCTAAGTATAAACATAGGGAAGTTAATATATTAATGGGTATTAATCAAAATATGGGTGAAAATGATTTAGAAGGCAAATCAAGTCATGTTTTAATCTTAATCTCGATTGTTGAAGACTCAACAGGAAAAATATAAAACAGAGGCTTGGGGTTCATTTGGAAAAACAGACAGAGAGATTGAGGAAATCGATTTTCTGAGGTGAGAAGTTCTTAGGAGGAAAATCCATTGGGGAGATCTTGCAACTGAGGGGCAGTGAGAATTTGGGAGAAGAACTTTTCGATAACATTGATAGAGAGAGCTTGCAGAAGGCAGCGCAGTAGCCAGGAGAGATCATGCTGAAAAGTTGTCTGTCATGCAGAATCCAGAACTGCCAGAACAACCAAAACTGTTGGCAACTGCCATAAATACCGGGAGAGCTGACCCAGAGGCAACGCATTAGCTGGAAGCGCTGACATAGAAAATATGCTTGTCACGTAGAATCTAGAACTGCCAGAACTGTCGAAACTGCTGGAACATCCAGGAGAGCTGACGTAGAGGGCAAAGAATGTGACACATGGCTAACGCAGAGCCAACACAGAAATAGCCAGGGTCAGCCAGTCTTGTGCCGGATCAGCAGGAATCCTTTCGGGTGAAGCGTTGCAAAACTCACTTAGATTTTCTGCTAGTATTTTCTTTGTAAATGATTGCTAAATGGGCATCCCAAAGTTGTATTCAGATATTTCTCCTGCATAATAATAAACTCTTAGAACTGTTGCACCGGTTTTCCCACATTGGATTTTTTTTTAGACTATTGTGTCCAAAAACAAGTGTGTCATGTGTATCTTATTCTTTGCTCTGTTTTTTGTTTCATGGGATCAAATATTTAATTAGTGTGGGTTGTAGTAGTAATTTTCTTCAGTATTCAGAAGAATAACTTGATAAATGTAATTTAAAAATCAAGTAGGTGAAGTAGATTCAAATTTGTTGCTGCAGGGGTTCCTTTGAGGCTAGGAATTTTCACATGGTATAAGAGGATTGATTTTGAAACAAGAAAATCATATCCAATACTGAGTAGTGAGGCCGAAAGCTACACTTGGCAGCAATTTGAATCCCTTGAAGGGATTATGCAGTCCTTGCAAGGAAGCAGATCTGAGGAAATCTCTCTTTGAGTGAGACGAAAAAGAGGTATGACTTCCAATTCGTGAGTTTATAGAGGCAGAGCGAGTGACACAAAGCCTCAGTGCAAAATCCGCTGGAAAAGAACGAAGACACGTAGAAGGGGAATTTTCTCCTCAGAGAAATTTCAGCTAGAAAGTTCGAATTTCTCACTTGCTGAGCAGTGCTAAGTAGTGGCTAGAGGAGTCAGTTCGACAGTTGGGTGAGATGGCATCGCATGGGCTTAGAGATCAGGACAGGTTGGACGGAGCCTCCAACTATGTCATATGGAAGACCAAAATCTTAGCTGTTCTGGAGGAATATGATATCGAGGGCTACGTCAAAAGTGTTGTAGTTGTTCCTACTGACAACAATCAAAAGAAGAAGTACAAGGCCGTAGGAGAAGGCAAGGAGGCTCATTCTCGATGGAGTTCGAGATCATGTGGTCTCACACTTGCAGGGAAAGCATATAGCTCGAGAGATGTGGGAAGCCTTGTCTTCTCTGTATGAAGGCTCTTCCGAACAACAGAAGATGTATTTAGAGTAGAAGTTGCAGCAGAATTTGATGCAGAAAGGAGAAGGGGTGAACCTCTATATTTAGCGTCTTCAAGACACTAGACACCGACTTGATGCAGTGAGGTCCACTCCTCAGCCAACTACGATGGTGAAGACAACCCTGAATGGAGTCTCGAATGAATGTCAAGTTTTTGTCCAAAGCATATTGGGCAAAGAAAAAATACCTTCTTGGGAGGAGATGTGGGTAACTCTTCAACAAGAGGAGTTAAGGAGGGACCAAGTGAAGGTCAATCTTAGTGGCTGTAGTGGGAGTGGCACAAAGACGAAGGAGGAGGAGGAGAACACAACTTTAACATCGAAGGGACAACAGAAGTTGAAGCAAAAGAAGGACATTTCGAAGGTGAAATGTTTCAGTTGTGGTGAGATAGGCCACTATGCATCAGAATGTTCTTTGAAGAAAAATGACAGGGATGAGAAACATGATCCTAAGGTTGCTTCAACAAAAATGGATGAAGATGAGTTTGCCATGAGTGCCCACACATCTCTAAGAGGGAGATGTGGCGATATTGAGTTGTAGTTGGAAGGACTACATTTGGGTAGGATCCTTGAGGAGTCCACCTCTTGGATCAATTCCTTGCTACATGAGCCCAAGATTCAGCAATAGCGAGATGGACTTAGTGTTAGATGATGCAATGGATTTTTTGGAGGATAGATGCAGTAGCTGGGGACTAGAGACTGATCAGCACAGAACAAGGTTGGCAACAATGCAGGAGTCAGCGACAGCGCAGAAGATTCAGTGGGTCAAAATCAACAGTAGTTAGATTCCAACATTCATTCTATTATGTTGAACATACTTAAGTTCAACGAATTTTGGATGTTTTTCAGTTGCTTCTCTCAGCAACTGAGTTGCAGTACAGATATAATGTTAGTAGTGGAAGTGCTAGCAACATAGCAGATGCAATGTTTGAGAGGGAGTTGTAGTATAGATGCATCAGTGGCAGTGGCAATGTCATGGGAAACAATACAATAACATCAGTAGCACAGTGTTGGTGGCAGTAACTGTGTAGTAAGGAGATGCTTCAAAAAGAGAGCAACATGAAGGTGGACATTGTTGCTAGAGCACTTTCCTCGCTAAGAGGAAGTGTTAGTTTTTGGTAGCATGGAAAGTGCTCTAGTCTTGAAAATTGTTGGAGGGACTAAGTTACATGAGTTCTAAAGAACCTAGAAACGGTTTGGTGAAATTCCACCTAGATTGTACTTTATTAAAATAATTAATATTTTTAATGGAGTATCTAAGTCTAAACTTAGGGAAATTAAAATATTAATGGGTATTAATCAAAATATGGGTGAGAATGATCTAGAAGGTGAATCAAGTCATGTTTTAATATTAGCCATTGATTAGAGACTTAATCTCGGTCGTTGAAGACTCAACAAGAAAAGTATAAAATGAAGGCTTGGGGTTCATTTGGAAAAATACACAGAGAGATTGAGGAAATATATTTTATGAGGTGAGAAGTTCTCAAGAGGAAAATCGATCAGGGAGATCTTGCAGCTGAGGAGCAATGAAAATATGGGTGAAGGACTTTTCGAAGAATACTGACAGAGAGGCGGAGAGAGCTTGCAGAAGGCAGCGCAATAGCCGGGAGACCCGATGTAGAAAAGTTGCTTGTCACACAAAATCTAGAACTGTTGGAACAACTGAAACTATCAGGAACTGCTGGGAGTTGCCAAAACATCCGCGAGCACTGATGTAGAGATAACATAGTCGCAGGGAGAGATGATGCAGAAAAATTGCCTATCACGCAAAATCCAGAACTGTTGGAATTGTCAGAAATTCCGGGAGCTGCCGGAATGACTGGGAAAGCTGACGCAGAGGGCATAGAAGGTGACTCAGGGATGATGCAGAGCCAGCATAAAAATAACTGGGGCTAGCCAGTCTTGTGCGTATCAACCAAAATTCTGCCAAGTGAAGTGAGGTAAAAATCACTCATATTTTCCACCAGTATTTTCTCTGTAAAGGATTGCTAGATGATCATCCTAGAGTTGTATTCAAATATTTCTCCTACATAATAATAAATCATCAGAACTATTGTATTGATTTTCCCGCATTGGGTTTTCCGGGGACTATTGTGTCCAAAAATAAGTGTGTCTTATGTATCTTGTTCTTTTCTCTGTTTTATGTTTCATGAGATCAAATATTTAATTAGTGTAGGTTGCAAAAGTAATTTTCTTTAGTATTCAGAAGAATAACTTGATGAATGTAATTTAAAAATCAAATAGATGAAGTAAATTTAGATTTCATGTAGTAGGGGTTCCTTCGAGTCTAAGATTTTTCACAGGTATAGGGTCGTGTAGCAAGGAGTTTTATGGGCTATGGGCTCAGTTCCGTGACCAACTTGAATCCCCTTCCAATTATTGTTACTATGTTTGGTTGATGAAGTTAATCACTGGTGGAGAGTGTTGTTATAATACTGAGGGCCTGGAAATTGTTGGCACTGCCAATTCGTTCAGGCTTTGCACTAGACAGAGGAAGGAATTTGAAAATAGTGGCACTATAATCATGTGTTGGCATACAATTACTCGCAATAAGTGGAGTGGGTTCCTTACTTGGATTTTTTTTCGTTTGAATTTGAAGTAGGTCTGCAATGTGGGCGCGACCTTTGGCAACGTTGAGCACCCAAACTACAGCCCTGGGCTAGTGGAAATTTGGTGGTGGGAAAAGAAAAATTGACAGGAAACATTGATAGAATGGCTCGAGCAAAGGGAACAAAGAAAAATGGCGGTGGAAACCAGGGACGGGGAAATCAAAGAAAAGCAACCTCATTGTCAAGAAGCTAACCCAACTCTTCTAGTGGGGTGGCTGGGACGGGCCGAGGGCGCAATCCAACCTCACATATAATCGAAGAAGTGGCCCAAGCTTACCATGCCAGCAACTCCAACCCAGTTAGGCAGCTGGTTGCAGAGTGGGAAGATGAAATCTGGAAGAGTATGGAAGACTTTGATTTGGACATGGATGAGTGGCAAGTAGTGGCTCCAGATCCAGGCCATACTCATGGAAAAGTAACCTAATACAAGCAGACAATGCGCCTATTCTGGATGATGAAGAGCATTTTGGCGAAAGCTCTAGAACAGTTTCCTCCTGACATGCATGTAGCTCCTCAGAGACAATCAGATTACACCAAAGAATTGCAAAAAAAATCAATTTCAATTGCAACAACAGAGTGGTCGGCTGAGCTGAATTGAGCAACACGTCCCTTACATTCCACACATGATGCTGCCAGGTTCCATTGTGAAGGACCCTACTTCGGTGGATTCAATTGATGATGAGTAGTAACAGTTTGCCCATGTTTTTACATTTTGAATGCTTCAGTCCTATAGTTTTAGACTTATTATCAATTATGTTTATAATTATTTGGAGAATAGGAAGTAGAAACACTGTGAGGTTTATGTAGCATGGATGGACAGAGTTATTATTTTTTGCTTATGGATGGCATATTTTGCGATTAGGTGGCCAACATACCTGGTTTCCCACTGGGCAGGTTGAGGGCACCTAACTCTCAGACATATGGAGCCTGCTTTATTTTTGAAAATTAATAAAAAGGTACCACCAAACTTACAAAAAAAAAAGTTACCAATTTTTTTGGCAAAATCATAATTCCAATAAGTAAAAAAAAAAGCTTTAGAAAATCAGAGGTTTCAGGGGAATGTTATGAAAAATTGCTAAGGCTATGAAAACATGAGGTGATTTTTTCCAAAATGCCTAATCTATGACGACATTCCTTGCTTTGTAAATTTTTTAATCAAAACAAATTATAAAATAAATTATAAAAGAAATTATAAAAATATTAATAAACGATGACTTAGCTAACTACTAACAACTCCAAGACTTTGAAGACTGCAATTTAATCTATAATCTCTAAATAATTTAAGGATGGATAGCTATCCTAAACTCAGGAAATTCTACCACTGCAACATTACAAAGAGCTTTAAAAAACATCACCGGGGAAAGAAACATGCCTTAGTCACACTATCTTGAAAATTTCCGCGAGCAAATCCTCCTGCGAGCTCCTTACGATGTTTTCTCTCTTACATCTGGAATTATTGCTAGTCTTTAAAGTTATCAGAAATATTGGGACCGCGGTGGCTCGTAAATTGAAGAGAGCATTCAATTAATTACAGAGATATACATTTACTAAACAAATTTCTTTTAAATACCATATCCCTTATTTAAATGCTATACCCCGTCATTCCTTCTTGACGACATCAAATTAATTCTTTTTTAAATAAATTTTAAAAGAAAATATTTTACATCGTCAAATGAAAGGCAATATATACCAATTTTTTTCAAATAATTTTATGTTTATTAATAATAAAATTAAAATTTTATTTTATATTATATTATATTGTCATATGAAATACAATATATACCAATATCATATCAAATAATTTTATGTTTATTAACATTAAAATTTAAATTTTATCAATCAACAGATGATTTTATGTTTATTAATATTAAAATTTTAATTTTATTGATCAACAAAGAATTAGAGAAATATAGTCCCTCACATCCATTTTTAAAATAAAAATGAGTACTTTATCTTATATGAATTTTTTTTAATATAGTACCTTGCTCGTGATATTCATTTTTAAAATAAAAATGAGTACCTTATCTTGTATGGATTTTTTTTAATGAGTGGTACGCCATCGGTTATCAGTACATATTGAAGTTACAATTGATTAATTGGCATAATAATTTATTATCCATTTAAATATATAATTTAGTACGAGCATGTACAATTTTGGAATAATTAATTGTAAGTTAAAAATATCACTCCGGATATCTCACAAATATAGTCTAAATGATTGGAACCTTTTACACAATCTAATAAGCAGATTTTTTATCTTTAAGATGACAAAATTCACAGATGGCCATTGTTCTTTCCATTATGGCCATTGTTCTTTCTATTATACAGGATGGGATGATATTCGTAGAAAATTCTCGAGAGGTACGTTACAAAATAAGTAAAGTATATTTGGTGTGCACTTCTTTGGCATGTTACTAAGTTGTTAGTTTTGGTACGTATTAGGGTGATTTCGATGATTTCAAATGGGAGTTGTTTTTAGTGTGATTTTTTAGAGTTTCTAGTGTCAGATTCTGGCGGAAAAATGTGAGGTAAATTTTTGATTTGTGTTATTTAAACTGGTTTTTTTAAGTATATATGGATTCGACACCCTGAAAAACCTCCAAGGCACTTTGATTATGCAGGTTAACCATCAAACTTGTGATTTCAATAAATTCTTCCTGGATTTTAGAGAAATTGGACCCATGGATTCGGCACCCTGAAAAACCTCCAAGGCACTTTGATTATGCAGGGTTAACCATCAAACTTGTGATTTCAATAAATTCTTCCCGGATTTTAGAGAAATTGGACCCTAAAAACCCATAGGAAAAACTTCCAAAAAATCTCACTGAATACAACTTATTTCACATCTATAGATATAATAAACAATTATAATTATAACTATTTCTTTAAAGTTGCAATTTTATGGATCAATATATACCAATTTCATATCAAATGATTTTATGTTTATTAATATTAAATTTTAATTTTTATAATATCTTTTTGATAAGTTATAATAATTCTTTTAGAATGGTAATGTTTTTTTGTTTTTTAATAAAATTAATATTTTTTGTTATTTAACATACGCTTTTTAATATATAAATAAATTTAAAAATTATAAAACATTTAAGTTATTTAAATTTCACAAGTAAAACTTATAAGTATAAATTTTCCATATAAAAAAATAATGAGTATAATGAAAGTTAATATTAATTAAGATTTGTACCCCAATCAGGATGTGAGCTGGACAACACTCCCATCATTGTAGCTAAATACAAAGGGCCTTGGGGTCCAAACACATCACCCTCCACAACACTCCCATCATTGTAGCTAAATACAAAGGGCCTTGGGGTCCAAACCCACCACCCTCCACACGCTCGAGGCGATAGGTGTGGTGGCTCCATACATGAAGTGGTTAATACTCCCAGAGAAGGTGGCAACGACATTGTGCCTTGGGTCTGGCATTGTGTTAAGTGCTTTGAGAGAGTTGCTGGTAAGTGTTATGTCCAGGGTAAAGAAGTGAGTAAGGGAGATGTCGAACTCAAAGGAACGAAGGGGATCCAGGCAAGGTGGTGGACTAATCTTCTCCGGGCGAGAGTAAATTGGTATGTGACATGTTTCTTCTTTCCCTCCTCCATGCAACAACTTATTTGGTTATGGGAATTGGGTCTGCATGGTGTCAATTTGCTTGTGGTTGTGAGAAAGCGAGGTTCCAAGAAGCTACTAGTGCAAGTTCCCTCGAAGCAATATGTCCTTTTGACCGGCATAGGCTTTGTGTCTGTTCGGTTTGAAATTCTCCTTTCTCGGATGGAGTTATACAGGGTTCGGGCCTCTATGGTTGGCCCCTCGGACCTTCTTCTTCTGGTTTGGTTTGATAATACTAGGGTTCAGGGATGGGTTGTCAACAGCACCGCCTCTGGGCTTAGTTTTACTATCTCTCTCAGGGATGTGTCAAATTTTTGCTCCTTGTATGTTTGTTAGCCGTGGAATTGTATGTTTTTTTTCTGCCTGTCCATCCAATTCCCATGTCCTTTGCCTTTGTTGAAGTCTTTGTGGGCTTAGAACTATGGTTTTGCAATGGTTTGGATAAGGGGACAACCCTTATGGTATTATTCTCGTTCATCTCTTAAATTCTTCTTCTAAATACTATGTTAACTGGGTTTGGGTTGTAGAAGTTGTGTCTCTGTTTGGGTCGGATGGCAAGGATGGCATGCATGGGAACATACGGGAGGAAGTTCCTTGAATTTTGTATTGGAAATCATCGTTTAGTGCTTCTCCCTTGGCAGGTGTGCGAGGCGGTAGGGTCACTTGGAAGCACAAAGCTTCTGGGCTTGGACCACTTCCTGTACAAGCAATTTGCCCTACCAGCCTTTCCACTACACACTGTGAGTTCGTGGCAATGATGCGACCATCGACTGCTAGAGGCCGTGGTAGGAGAACTAAGGTGATTGTGAAGGAAGAGCAACCCATCTCCTCTGGGGAAAAATGTGGGGCCGCAAACCGGCCGCCAACATCATAGACAATGTGCCCACAACATACCGTGAAAGGACAAGCAAAGAAATTAGGAAGTTAATTGAGGAATGGGATGCTGACTTGAACCGACAGGGTGGATCAATGGACATTGAGGTGAAGGATTAGAAGAATATGATTCCTGGCCTTGGGCACACCCATGGCCGTGTCACCCAATTTAAGCAAACTTTGTACCTGTACTGGTCCATGAAGGGTATCTTGGGAAAGGCCTTGGAGCAAACCTCTGTGAGCATGGCAAAAACAGTGCAAGACTTCCTGAATTATAAACAGGCCTTCCAGAAACTACAGTTTCAGTTGCAAAAACAAGATGGCTGCTTTCGACAAATGGAAGATCACCTCCCTTGCCTTCTCTCACAAATAGTGCTTTCGGGGTCTAATGCTAAGGGTATGGCTCCGGTAGAGTTTGCGTTTGCCGAGGGACAGGAGTAGTCTGTTAGTTGGTGTTAGTTTTGTTTTATTATATATGCACTGATAACTTTTAATTTCTAGCATGTTGTTTCTTATGTTCATAGGAAAATAGTATTTGGGCAAGGCAAAGACATACAAACTTATATAGCTTTGGTAGAAAGACTAATTATTTTTTGCTATTAGATGGCTTATCATGTTGTTAGGTGGCTAACAGAGTTGGTTTCCCTCTCGGCAAGTTGAGGCCACCTAACTAATCATATGTGAATGTAACTTGCTTATATTTTAATGAAATGGAAGGACCTACCAAGCTTATATATATATAGTTTATTACTATAACATGTTTTTCTTTTCAGATATGGGGAATTCACTTGGAGCATCCTACTTCTTCGGCAACTAGACCCTACTCTATCGTTAGCTTTCATATTAAATCATATTATTATTACATTGTGCATTAGGTAATTACATATATGTGCTTTTAATTAATTACAAATATGCAACTCTGTGTGAGATCTGAATGTACTTCCATTATGTTTGAATAGTCTTTACAGTGTACTTGTAATTTCAAAATTTATCAGATTTTGAAATTATTACAAAATAAGACCCAAACCCTTTTAGCCAATAAAATGAACAAAGAATAAAATTAAAATATTTACCATTTTTTTAATAACTAAACATTATGAAATGCATTTTAATTTTTTGTTCAAACACCCAACTAATTGATGGTCAACGTATTCGCTAATGTGTTATCCCTTGTTTCAGTAGGGATAATAAATATATAAAATGTGGAATTAAATGCATCCACCTTCCCTGCTAAAGTCTTTTATGTTGTGCCATATCAGGACCCTAAGCTTCAAGGCTTTGACTTAATTTCAAGGGCCAGTTTGGGATCTTTCTCAGATAATGTAACTAGCTCAATATTAGTAGCAACAAATCTTAGGACCTCTGATGATATGGCTTTTAAAATTTATTTGTCCTTATTTTGATATCATTGATTCATTGAGATTATTGACTCTTTAAATCATTGAGATTGTTTTGGTCGTTATTTATCGCAATTCTAGTTTTTCTGAAGAAAAAAAAGGTGCTTTGTTGAAAATTGGTGTCAAATTAATGACATTTCATTGATTGCCCATTTCATTTATACTGGAAAATTTGCATACATTAATCGAAAATGAATATAATTTACTCAACTTGAATGACATTTGATTTACAATGCTAGAGAATTTGTGTATGTTACAAGGAGTACAGTCAGATGTTATTGAGTGTCAACTAATAAGTATTTAATGCTCTGTGATATGACTCATGTACTCTGGGCTCTTTTGATGCAGAGGCAAACCTGCAAACCCAGGATCCTTTTCCTGTGCACTCATGCATAAAAACATGCGCCTTAAATCAACAAATTAATGCTTGCAACTTTATGATTTATCATTGAACGGGGAAGCTTTTCAAATAATAAAACACACAATTTCAATTCCATTAACCTTCCACTTTGACTGGAGCGCTACAACTCAACACTTCGCACTTCATTGCATACTACTATTTTCATGACCAAATACAATCAAAATTCAATACTTAAATTCCTAACCATATGTGGGACATACGATTTAAACCAAAAACTTTAACTAATTCAGGAGCGAGCCATCCGAATTCAACCAGCACGCTCTTTGAGACAAAGGTTTTGAATTCATCCCAAATACCAAAGAATTGACAAACCAGCCCTCACCAAGGTAATAACACACTGTTATGTATGTCAGTTGCGCCATCGGAGTTAAGATACAAGCTTATATATATATCCACGCTTCGCACAGGTTTATATAACCCGCATACCATTATCCACAATGAGCTGCGCCCACGCAAATACTATGCCCCAACGCGAATCAATGGTTTGAAGCTTGATACTCTGCCCCCCCACGTGCACAGGTAGAAACAATTAAAGAATACAAACTGATGATTTTGCTCAACATTACTCCACGGTTCTCTCCAACAGAACCACGTGCTCCTGCAAACATTCCATGCTTACGGTTTTATATCAATAGCACATATGTTAACCGATTGTTGAATGGCGCTCTACCATCGGATCCCTCTCCACGTGGTTGCTCAATACGCAGTTGTCTCGCAGCACAGCTATATGTAAAAAAACTCCACGTGTAATCGCCAAGGTTTGAACTTCAATACAAAATGAAACAAAGAAAATCGACTGTCGGTTGCACCCACAGGTTTATTAACACACAGGTTTACATATGTGTATGCTATACAAACGCTGGAGGAGACCCACTCATTTGGGATTAATACACAATCAACCAAACCGGGATTAATACACAGTCAACGCAGCCAGATCTCCCACTCATTTGGGATTAATACATAGTCAACAAAACCAGGATTAATACACAATCAATTTCCTCGACACATTTGTGGCATTACTTCCAACGCTTGCATGGAGGTAATGATTTTAAACATAACATAAGGATGCTTCACAAAATATGCAGATAACCATTCGCTTAATACACAGTCCATTAATTATTGAATGCATGATATATTTTAATAGAAAACCCAATCATTCATTAAAATACCGAGAGAAAGTTTTTTCATGAGAATTCTGACATCGCTCCTCTCCTTAAGCTTAGCGACCAATCTCACATAAATTCAATAATGGCATGATGGCAGAAAATCAAATACTGTATTCAAATATTTACATAAAATCTCTACTTGGCCTAAATTTCGATCATTTGGCCCTTTACAAATTTCTACTGGCTTACAAGCCTGTTCTCAATCTCACACTCACTCACTCCTCTCTCTCTGATCTTCATGTCTTTGAGGATTCCTAATTTATAAAACTAAGCAGGATCTAGAATCACTCAACTAAAAGCTCTAAGAGTCTACATGCAATGCATACATATGGTAAAAAGCATCTTGAGGATTTTTCCCATCTTTTCCCCTGTTCTAAAATAGAAAAGATTTCCTTATCCCATAATGATCCACATTCACTGCTTTATGCCTAAAAACACTCCCTATTTTATTAAAAATAACAAAATATTTAATTATTATCACACCCCCCTTTTTATTCCATATTTACAAATGAAGAGGGTCTTGATGCTCCTGCATCATCTTTAAACTAGACATTGACCAATAACATGTTAAAATAGATAACCAATAATATGGTAGATAAATCTGAATAAAATAAATAACGATAAATAAAAAAATAGCTTTCAAAATTACACATTAACAAAGTAGAAAATATTTGATATATTTGACTAAATTAATATAAAGTGAACTACATACCTAATACATAATACCTAACTTGCAACAAAAATAATATCATACTAAATGTTAAATTATCATATATATATTTTTAAATATAAAATATATTTAATCATCCTTAAAAAAGAATATAACCAAACCAACTAAAATGTACTTAGAGCACATGCCTATTTCTAAGAGGGATAATTCATTTCAAAATAAAAAGTACATGACTTACTTTCAAAACAAGAGGGGCTGTGCGGCAACTAGTTCCTACTCTATGCTATTGTTGTTTTAAGCTAGCAACCAACCAACGATAAATAACCAGTGTAGTTTGGGGAACGGGTGCTGATAAGAGAAGATCGCCAAGATCCTGCTTGTGATCCATTGTCCTATTCCAAGCTTTCACTTGTGGGTAATTGTAGTGAATACCTCGTACCAACCCCCTCATTAATCAACCAATCATCCATATCGATACTTCACTCCCCTAAACCCCCACATCGTGATGCTAAAGCATCTAGCTGATGAACCTAGTGACTTATTTCATATCTTTTAGTAAGCAGGAAAGAGCTACACTAACATCAGTTACAAGCATAAGTATTACCCCATGAAATAAGCATGATAAGCTCTTTTTTAAGCTGATACAACATAACACAATGTACAGTCTCTCGATCGATAAGCCAACATTCAGGCCTTTAGATCGTATCCTCTTTCATTGCCTTGACTTAATGCTCTTTCCTTCATAATGCTACTTAATCCCTTCATATTCCTATTGTGTGGTGTATAAACTATGGCCATTCCGAGCCCCGCCTTCCTAAGTGGCCAGTCGACCCTAAGTACTTGTCCCATTTATTGAAGCTCATTACTGGCTAGGAGAATGACACACCTGCATTCAACCTGTCTTTGATCTAAATTATAGATTTCCAAACAGTTTTTATCATCTCTTTTGTGGGAGTGCAGCAAGAGAATAGATGGGCTTTCCGTTGATTTTATGAACCAGATTGTAACAATTAACAAGTTGGAGGTTGGTTTTTTACTCAGCTTTAAGAGAAATCATTTCAGGGAAAAGACTTGGCTAAGACTGAACTCACACAGTCAGTTCTATTTTTTGAGAAATGCATCATACATTACTTCATGGAACAAAGAGAGCTACAACAATCTAGCAACAATATTACAAGAAAATTCTCATCCTTAAAAAAAAAAAGCCAAAAATGCAAGTATATAAGCGCAATAGGAAGGGACTCTACATAAATCTTGTTAACTCACTAGATTCTCTCGGGCTCCATATTTAAGCACTAGGTGGGAGGGCGGGCATGAACTGAAAGGTAGATACCTCGAAAAATTGATGTAAACAAGTGCCCCGACGTAGAATGGTGCCCCGCATGTAAGGTCAACTATTATTTATTTATCAATAAATAAAGTTATGTTCAAATTAAAAAAATAAAACATAATTAAAAATAAAAATAAAAATAAATAGATGAATGCTTGGGTGGGCATGTGGCTTGGATGAAATCCACCTACCCCTACCCCTACTGCGTGGAATCCATTGCTTCACTATAATATGTTAAGGGACCTGGCCAACAATGGTGTAGATGCACAGTTGAGGACAACTCAAAATGCAAGGCACTTCATTACATCATGCCTTGAGGGCTTTTTAACTTTGATAAATCGATGAAGTCAACTTATTGCCTGGCACGCTGATTCTGAACAAATATCATTTCAGTGTAAGGCAATTGGCATTTGGCAATCGCAGTGTAGAGTTTCACAGGCTGAAAGCATGCACATAAATTCAGGCACCATGAAAGTGTCTTTAGTTTGATTTAAGGTTTTGTGAGTGTGAATGCAAAATATGAACATGGAAGAAAAAATAGTGGGACTCCAGAGTGGTAATATGCATCTTGCGTTGGTTTTTGGTGTGTTTTTGTTGATTTCAGGGAGAGGCAGAGGATTGGTATTAACAGAGCTAGCAAATGCATGCCTGAACTTGGAGCAACTTGTTATGAGGACACTTTCAGCAGAGACTCTCATGGATCCCACCACTCCTACAGCCTTGCTTCGTCTCCTCTTCCATGACTGCCAAGTGCAAGTAAGTCTCCTATGAACTTCGAACTTCATTTCATTTTTATATGAAGGTTTCAAGTTGTAGAAAAAGGTAGAAACTAATTTTCAGTACATAAAGTGAAATCTTCGTTAAAACTCTCAGAAATGTATTTTGCATATTGACAACTCCAAAGTCATACTAGCTCTCAAAGTTCCAATCTCTCATGTTGCAGGTGGTTCCGGGCTAAGCTGAAGAGGGATAATAGTTGTACCTTATGTACTTATACTTTACTTAGGCCCTATTAGACTTTCTAAGTTTATACTACATTTGTGTGGGTTGAAACCCATTTGGGAGCACTTTTGAAGTTCCAATTTCAACCCTTGATGGATTCTTACACCCAGCCCAAGCCAGAGGAAATTAGGAACAGAGTATTTGACTTTTCAAATTTCTCTCAGAATTAAAGAAAAGGGTTGTTCCGATTTATAGTTTACCTAATGAGAGGATCGAGCCTATGATACCACCAAGTTTCTTCGAGCAGCTTGATTTTTGAATGAGTCATACGTTTGTTTTATCTTGGCCCAACACTACCACTTATAGGTCACAACTTAGCTTGTTAGTCAAATGCATAAGCAATTGGGTACCTGGTTAATTATGATGCTTCTAAACTAACCTCAATTAATTGATTTTGATCACAGCTTAGCTTGTTAGTTGAATGCATAAGCAATTTGGGTACTCTGGTTAATATGATGCTTCTAAACTAACCTCAATAATTGATTTTGACTGACATGGTTTGATTGAAAAGGAAAAATTGAGGATAAAAACTATTTTTCCCAACTATCTAAACTAACCTCAATAATTGATTTTGACTGATAGGGTTTGATTGAAAATGAAAAATTGGACGAAGAGCGTCTCTCTATCTGAATGGCTTCTCACAACACTCATTCCTTTGAGGACGAAGAGCCCAGTCTGTAAAACATGGTACAAGAACCAGCGCTTTCTCCATTTCTACCACTCTTGCCATTGCAGGCTTCAGCGGGTTTTTAGAATCAATTTATCCAGTCTGCTGAAGGTTACGAGTACATCTTCAGAACTTTAATGCAGGTTAGTCCATGAAAGTCTTCGGCATAATTTCTAAAGCATGCTTCCGTGTGTTCGGTTTAGAATCAATTTATTTGAATGGCTTCTCACAACACTCATTTCTTTGAGGACGAAGAGCCCAGTCTGCAAAACTTCAATGCAGCAGGACAATCAGACGCATTGTTGTCAACTTACACTCAACTTATAGAGAAGAACAACAGAAGAGTGTATGACACTTGGAAGAAGCCGTGGCAACTGTCGAAGAAGTCGTGGTAGCTGTACATGCAGCCGCAGCGGTGATGGTTCTCTATTATAAGATGATTGTTCTCTATTATACGAACACAATATATTTTGATTGACATTTGATTTAACGCTAGCATTAATTGGAAGTTAAATTTCTAAATTTCTAAATGTGAAGCGAAAATATGATATAACTTATGTTTTTAGCCTCTCTGCCCCGGGAAGAGGCTAAATAAGACAATCTAATGGATTGTTGTTCAAAAATTTGGCTATCTGCATAGTAGGTAGTTATTCTAAATGATAATCAAGTTAAATAAATGCTAAAACCAACATTTCGATTACTATAGTCCCTAGCCATTTCCAGATAACTAAAACTAATAAGTAGTATGTGAAAGCATTTGAGTTATATTTTAGAGTAGACTTAAACAATGTATTTCAAAACATAATTTTTTTACTTTTAACATGGATGTAAAAATTTACAATTATTTTAATATTAACAATAATTAAATGTAGAGAGATGTGAAATGCCTTTAGTAACATAGTCTATCACATATCGCACAAACTCTTGGAATTAATAGTATTAATCCAAGTTAAACTTGTTTGATATGATTTGCACGATATTATATCACAACAAGGGTTATAGTAGCAATGATGATTAAATGTTCTAAATATTGATTATTAATTACATTGATATAAAAAGAAAAGAAAATAAAGCATAGAGTTCGCATAAAACATTTAAGAAAATTTAATAATATGTGTAATTTTTTTAATGTATAAAATGTAGTTTATATGAAATACATATATATCTTAAAAGTTAATGTAAAGTTGTTTTAACTTTATATTATATAAAGAGAAATCAAATATTTTAAGGTGAACATATTTTTTAATTAAATATCTGAAAAAACATATTTTAAACATATACTTAAATACAAGGTCGAATTTGATGGATATTTACTTATATTTGAAAAAAACATAGTTTAAACATATACTTAAATCAAAGGATCAAATTTGATGGGCATTTACTCATATTTGAAAAACCATAGTTTAAACATTTACTTAAATCCAAGGGTCAAATCTTGATGTCATTGCTGATGTTTGGTAAGTGAGTTAAAAATTTACCACACACCTATGTGTGTGTCTAAGAAATTCCAAATAAGATTGTAGAAAATAAAAGAACTCAGTGGTCTTGTTAGCTAAGACTCCAAGATAAGCATTGTAATATGTGGCACCCACAATACTAACACTTCAAGATGAGACTCCTAGAAAAGCACAAGATGCTCTCATAACTCTGAGATTCAAAAATAAGCACAGACTGATCAATAATGAATATTCGGGCTTTAGAAAAATCCTATCTCTATCTCCACTTATATCATGCAATCCTACAAGGTGTACACTTAAACCTAAATATTGAACACTAAACATTGAAGCTTCAAGGTTGAGACTCGAATGACATGCCCCCACCCATGGGTCATTGGTATGCCATATAAAACATGAACCTATGAAGATAGAATAATCAACCTAGATCCATTTTAACTCTAGATCTTCCAATCGTTGCGAGTGATCAATTCTCTTTTCACTCTAAAAGAGGTTTGCATCTCAAGAGATTTGATCCCTCTCGGCATTTGGTAGATCCAGCGTTAAGATGGATCATCACGGTTTCAATTCTCCTCGACGCCCTTGGGGTTAGGCTCATATTAGTTTGTTCGGGGGGTGTGGTCCCTTCAGGTGGACTTAATTCGTGAAAATAATGATAATAATAATAATAATTTTTGTCAAGTTGTCTGTGACCTCCAAGCTTGACCTATTATGGCTTGAAGAGTTGCGACCCAGGGGCATCTAAGCCATCAAAGTCACTAGGGGATCGCACCTAGCCTGGGCCACACTAGCCCTTACCTGACTAGATTTTTTAACATGTCTCCTCCCCCTAGCACAGGGCACAACCACCCCCTGTGCGGTTTGATCTTGGATTGTTTTGTTGACGAAGCCCATCCTCAACTGGATGTGCTAGTGGGATTTGACAATAATAACAATAATAATTTATTTATTTTGTTGGGTTCTGTTATATTCTTTCCACGTAGTTAATAGGAAATTTTGGTTTTTGAACCCTATGTTAGGTTGGGCGGACCCACTTATGTTTTTGTGCATGATTTTCACACATGTTTTTTGGACGCGATGGTTTTCGGTCCATGGTATTGGATGCTTCGGCATGTATAAATATGTGTTGTAACATTGAAAGGAACATAATGAAAAATC
>APFE031331746.1:0-64085 GCA_000404065.3 Pinus taeda | reverse complement strand
TAGACATGATCCATATGTCTAAAAATAGACATAGTCTAAAAATAGACTTGCGCCAAAAATAGCCTGCGGGCCCACTTAGTGAAGGCGACTCCTTTCCACTAAGCTCCATCATCTTGTTGCATTCTCAACAAGCATTTCTTGTTGCACACTTTTCAACATTTTTTGTAAGAGTATTAGATCAAGATGGTTGGTATTAACGAGCCACCTCAGAGCACGTCGTTTGGAGGGGCATGCTAACCATCACCAATTAAGGGAGAGGAATTTCATTTAGAAACCCTTCCCAGCTTTCACTACTATAAGTGCCTCTTGAATAATTTGTTGTTTTCCCGTAGCTAGTTCCTCATGGGCGTGTTTCATAGCTTTTGTCAAGTTGGGCTTTCTACCCCACCCTCTGGGCTCCTTGGATGAGATGTGGAGTTTCCCTAATCCCTTTACTAACCCTTCTGGGGGTGGCAAGATGAATCACGATCGCAAATAACCCATCAAATGCACAAAATTGCATAAATTCATATCTCAATCCAGTTACAGAGGATCACCAACTAGCCATAGAGATATATACAAAAATATCAAGTTTATCCTTCATCAAACATATTTAGACACAAATGATGCAAAGATTACTAATTCATATACAAGAAACTAAATCCATTCTTCTTTGGACTTGATCCGGCAACAAAACATTTTTCCTTGGCATTTCTTCGAGATCATGCCCCTTAATTCTCTACACACATTATTTTTTTTCCTTACATAATTAAATATAAAAGGAATCATGAACTTCAAACAATTCAAATCCACTAATTACTCAACATATTTCTATATCTAGATCTCCTAAACCTACATATCTTTCCAGAAATCTAACTGACTCTAATTTCTCTCCAACTTACTCTAAGATCTCTCCTAAAGAGTAGATCCGTTGGCATCAATCACTTATGTACATTTCTCATAAAATCATAGGAAAAATTATTAAATAATAATTAGGGAACCAACTATCGTAACAAGTAAAACCCCTAGGTTTAACTTAAAAGAATTTTTCTTGGAAGTAAGATGCTCCTGCATTATACTCCCATGGTGGAAAAAAAATTCATGGTCTCCTCACCATGTGCTTCCATACATTGCTAAAAATTGTCTTGGATCTAAAAATTTTGTTTGTAGTTGGTCTCTTTCCTTGTTGTGTTTATGTTCCTCTGTTGTTGCTTGTTCTTCAGGGTTCCAATTTTTGTTTTGTAATTTCTCATTAGCTCTGCTAATGCATATTTATTCAATCAATTTCACTTTTATCCCATCTATCATCCTCCACCAACTGTATCTCCTCCTCTTGGATGTCTTTCTCATCATCATCCATATTTCCTCAATCATCTAATCCATCTTTTTTTGGTTGAACTTGAATACTATCACTTTCTTTTGCTTGTTGCATGTTTTCTTCTGTCTAAAGAATCACAAACCTCTTACTACTTTGTTGTTCATCTTTCTTTTGATTACTGTTGCAGTCCTCTCTTTATTAATTTCAAACACCATTCTTGTCTCCTCCAATTCAAATTGAATATGTAGAATTTGGTCGTCAATCCTCTGTTCCCAGGAATTTGATTCATGATACAATTCAAAATACCCTTGAATTGTATCTCCATGACTCGTACCCTTTACCATCCTTCTTCCAAAAGTATGATTTCATCTTCATTTACACTAGTTTGTTCAGGTACGAAACTTAATATGGAGACCTCCTCAAGTCTATTGTCATATAATAATTTATAATCTTCTCGGGCTACTTCATTCTTTACTTTTGTATTTTGAAATGATGCAGATTCCTTCTTTTCCAAAATAGAAATTGAAGTTTGTTTTTCTTCAGTTTCTTTAATCATAGAACTTTCCCCTTTCACTCTGTCATCAGTAAAGCCATTAATTACGCCATAAGGCATTTCCCTCTGAAATCCATCCCCCTTTTTGCCTACCTGCCATCCTTGGACACCGTACGATTAGATGTTAGATGATTACAAACACTTGAACCGTCGATAAAAACAGTTACAAAGATATACCACATTTACCCTCTAAAGATGAAACATTCAGAGCTCAAAAGGCATTTGCAGAAGCATGGGATCTTCAGAAAAACCAAGACCCATTAAACAAATAGACAATATTCAAAGCATTATCAAAATGCTACTGGAAAGATATGGTAGTCACGGGAGTATTTGCATTTATGAGATCAACAGGAACAATTTATGCACCTCTGTTTATGCGGTCCTTTGTACAGTTAGCAGGTAGAGAACAATCTTTCCAAAATGAAAAAATTATTCTTGTTGGAGGTTTATTTGCAGTTAAGCTCATAAAGTCCTTCTCTCGAAGGCATTGGTACTTCAATTCCAGACGCACAGGTATGTGAATGCATTCAACCTTGATGGCAGCTATATATCATAAACAACTTCGGTTGTCCAGTCTAGGAAGACGAAGACATGCCACTGGTGAGATTGTAAACTATATAGTTGTAGATGCATATCCTTTTGGAGAGTTTCTGTGGTGGTTGCATTGGGGTTGGACCGTCCCTTTGCAAATATGTGTAGCAATTGGCATCTTTTTGCCAAAGTTGGATGGGCAGCTATTCCAGGTTTGCTCATCATCATTCTTACTCTCATTCTAGACAAACCTCTGGCTAAAACCCTCCAGAAGTGCCAAGCTGAGTTCATGACTGCACAGGATGAAAGAATCAGAATAACATCTGAAATTCTTAATAGTATGAAAATAATCAAACTACAAGCATGGGAAGAAAAATTTAAAGAGCTGATAGAAAATCTCCGAGCTGTGGAGTTCAAATGGTTGTCTTCAGCACAATTTAATAGAACATATGGTACCATACTCTACTGGATGTCACCCATCATTACTGCATCTATAGTTTTTGTCGGGTGTGCTATCATAGGGGATCCATCGTTAACTGCGACAACCATATTTACAGTGCTTGCAACATTCCGTGGTGGTATGCAATTTTTTGTGTTAAATATAGGTTAAGTACGACTGCCTGAAACATATCCTAGCATCTATTTGGCTGTGGCAAGCTATTGTTCATGGAATGTAATATTTCTGAGTTGAATTTAAATGATATATAGTTGTTCTGAAGTTTGAATGGTGTATATTTGGCTGACTAGAGCCAGTTTTCCCAAGGGTTTTATGTTCGGAACGAAGACTTCGACTTACCAGGTGGAAGAAGCCGCCAATTCTGATGGAGGACGACCAAACATTTGGGTTAATTTTATCCTTTAACTAGGTATGCATTTTTTCACAACTAATTTGGTTTCATTGGATCAATCATATCCCTGCGCTGTAATGTTTTCACACATTTAGGGTTTTCAGATTTTAGGGGTGTTTGGTCTTTTCTTTTTAGGGATTGTAGCTAACAATGTCACTGCCAATATTATGGTGGATGAATACCATCTTTATAAGGTATATGCTTCTTCTGCCATTTGTCCATTTTGGCCTTTTTTTTTCATGAGAATTCAAATGATAAAGTTTATGGTTTTTTCAATGGAAGAAGATTTTGTAGGAAAAATGTTGTTTCTATCATGAGTTATTTAAATGTGGAAATTTAATTGCAAATATTTGTTTCACAGAGCGATGTAGAGTTGATGGTAAATATGAAAATGGATGCCTACAGTTTCTCAATATCCTGGTCTAGGACTTTTCTAGGTAGGAAGATACTTGGGTTTTGATCGCTGTCCAAATTTAATATATGAATGAAAGATTTTGACTGTATTAAATTTATAAGCTAAATATTTAAGTTACTTACATTAAATTCCAGCTTTTGCTTCAACGTACAAATAACTTTCAAAAATATAGAATGGTCCCTTGAAGTATAGTTTATGGATCTGGGACTTACTAGGTGGAAGGAGTTGCCAAGTCCGATGGACGAGGGCCGAACATTTGGGATAATATTATCCGTCAATTGGGTATGCATTTTTTCACAACTAAGTTGGTATCATTGGATCAATCATATCCCTGCAACGTAATGTTTTTCACACATTCAGGTTTTTCAGTTTTTAGGGGTGTTTGGGCTTTTCTTTTCAGGGATTATAGCTAACAATGTCACTGTCGATGTTATGGTGGATGAATACCATCTTTATAAGGTATATGCATCTTCTGCGATTTGTCCATTTTGGCCATTTTTTCATGAGAATTCAAATGATAAAATTTATGGTTTTTTCAATGGAAGAAGATTTTGTAGGAAAAAATTTGTTTCTGTCTTGAGTTATTTAAATGTGGAAATTTAACCGCAAATATTTGTTTCACAGAGAGATGTAGATTTGATGGTAAATATGAACATGGATGCCTATAGTTTCTCGATAACCTGGTCTAGGAGTTTTCCAAGTAGGCAGATACTCAGGTTTTGATCGTTGTCCAAACTTAATATATGAATGAAAGATTTTTACTGTATTAAATTGATAAGTTAAATATCTAATTCACTTACATTTTTTTTTTCTCGGTAAAACTAGCTATTCTATTATAAAGTATTTACAGGAAAAATTACAAGCAGTAGAACAACACTTCCATGGCCATCAGTGGCACATTGGGTATCCTGGGATTGACACAGAAGCTCCCTCGCAGGGGTAGCACCGACAAAATTATCTAATTCCCCCAAACAGAGGCAGAGGCCAAGGCCAATTCTACTCGACGTTCAACATAGCTTGACAGCCCACGCAGGGGCACCTTTCAAAACTTGACTGTGAGTCGCCATACACAGGACAAACTGAAACTAAACATGTTGGACAGACTGACTGATCGAGATAAGACCAGAAGAAAAAATGCAGGTGAACAAACAAAGTGACCTTAGTCGTAGACTCGAGCAGAAAGAAAAAGGTGGGAGCTGGAGCATGCGCCAGGGGTTCAGTCGTTGCCAAGACGTTTGTCACCGAGCCCATCGCCACCGAGACCTTCGCCACCAGGACCTTCGCCGCCGAGACCATTGCCGCCGAGACCTTCGCCACCAGGACCTTTGTCTTCAATACCAGCACCGCCGAGATCTCCGTCCCCAGGACTTGTTTCCTCCACAATGGTGCACCAGCCCATGCCCTCAGGGACTCCCTCCCACATGGCAGCCCACCTAGCCGCTGTTGTATCTTGAGTCTTCTGCTCCTGAGGTTGGACGGGGGCATCCATAATCTCCTTCCCATGCGTAATTGGCGGTTGCTGAGCAGGGCATTCCATACTAATGCCACCTGTGGGTGGATCCCCCATTCCAGGAGGTGTCCCACTGTCATCTCCCTCAGGAGCTGCGGTGAAGAGGACGAAGATGTGTGCATTGATACCCTCGTTGCTCTTGGAGCTGCTCAGGGTGAATACGACCGAGCCAAACGCTGGAAGAGCCGGCTCTCCCACGCTGGAGCTTCCCACCTCCGTGAATTGCCCAATTTGGAGGGGTTGAGCCCTTTCTCTCCTGTAGCAGTAACAACAATAGCAATGGTGATGCTCATTCGCTGCCGGA
The DNA here is from genome assembly GCA_000404065.3 of Pinus taeda. Classification (NCBI taxonomy): domain Eukaryota; kingdom Viridiplantae; phylum Streptophyta; class Pinopsida; order Pinales; family Pinaceae; genus Pinus; species Pinus taeda. The sequence continues at coordinate 58,627 of APFE031331746.1, read as the reverse complement.
GGGCGAGACGATGAGCCTCTCCCAGAGCCTCTACCAGAGCCTCTTCTACAGGGTTGGCGCTCCCGCAGTCTTGCCATGAACCCGCTCCCAAATCCTCTGAAATCCTGCGATGTATTTCGCTCACAGCCACCAACCGGAACTCGCCACCACTTCCTCCCAAATGTAGAAACCTCAGAGATATCAGAACCCAAATTCGAGCCACGGAGAACCAGGAGGGCAGGTCGAAGTAGCATCGAACCCACTCTCTTCTGCGACTGCACTTTCTTGGAGAGCCCCGGCAGCTGGAGCTCGTCCAATTCACCTTCACAATGGTCTCTCGTCTGCCTGGCTGAGCCATGAATACCCGTCGCATACCCTCGGTGTATGCGCTCCTTAACTGCACCCTGCCTCGCCATAAATTCGCAGCACTCAGCATTGAACGCCCAAGCTTCGGCCTTAGCGGGATTAGCCTTTTTACGGCGATCCATTAGCCTTAAATGCTTCCACGGGGCGGCACATGCAGGTCATGTGGCCCGTTCCTATGTGGCAAGCTATCACCCGCATCCGGGGTAATTCACTTACATTAAAGCCTATAACTTTTAAAAATATAGAACGGATCCCTGAAGTATAGTTTATGGATCTATGATTTATAACCGTGTTTATGAAGTTGTGTGTATTTGATGATGCAGAAGGAGCAGGTCAGATCAATTACAAGGGTGTCCAATATTAAAATAATCTCATTAACTACCTGCTTAAAAGAGGTACTTGTGCCAGCGTTTGATACAAATTCCTTCATCTATTGCATTTTCTGAATTTTCAAAATGTAAAACTACAGAAATTACAGTAGTCTCCTAATCGTTGTGATAGGAAGAATTATAGTTCTGGCGGCTTATTCTTATTTTGTATCATCCGTTGCTTTGTTTTATTCATGCTTCTTGCAATCTATGTTCTAATGCAGTTGTCCTATTAGGTTTAGTTATACCAACTTTAAAAAGTTCTATCATGTTGGTTTTCACTGTGTCTTACTACATCCTTGTCCATGTTCTATAATATTTCTTGTGTCTTTGCTCAATGCTTGTATATCATTTAAAATGGCAGTCTGTGGTTCAAATAATTTGTGGTCTATGATTCTTGAGATTCTGGCCTATTTGTATTGATGGCCTACCTTTATTGGCATGAACTCAAATTTCTGTAGTTTGTGATCTATGATTCCTAAGATTATGGCATATTTGTATTCATGGATTTCTGGGAAGGAAACATTTAATCTCTGCAGTTTGTGATTTATGTTGTATAATACTTCCTATGGGTATGGCCAGTTGGATGACTACTGATTGGTATAGCCTGTTTGTGTTCATGGATAAAACCTTGGTTTTTGTGGTGTAGACTGGTGCATTCCTGTGATTATGGTCTATTTCCATTGAAGTTGTGTATAATAGAAACTATTGCATGTGTTTCTCATTGTTGCAATTTATGCAATTCAAAGTGTTATCTGTAACTAAGGCCCTCTTGTTCTTATGAAATTTACATTGTTAGCCTTTGGCCTTCACTAGCTGTTATCGCTAAAATTTGACTTCATTTTTAGATATCATGCCCTCTGCAATTTTTATCATTATGACTTACAATACTTCTTGTGGGTATGGCGTGTTGGATGACTACTAATTGGTATTGCTTGTTCGCATTCATTACTAAAATCCCAGATTTTGTCATGTAGAGTGGTGCATTCTTGTGTGTTTCTTGTGGCTTATAACCACTTAAGTCCTGTAATAAAAACATTGCATATTTTCTTATTGTTGTAATTTCTTCAATTCAATCTGTTTTCTGTGACAATGGCCTTATCATTGTTATGAATTTTATATAAAAGTTCTCTCAGTGTTACAATGTTACCGTTTGGCCTTCACTAGCCGCTGTTGTAAAATTTCATTTCATTTTTGGGTATCACGCCCTATGCAAATCTTTATCACTAAGATTTATCGGAAGCACTTAAAACAACCTATGGAGGGTTGCTAAATTCTGGAGTTGTGTCAGTTATCTATATTTCATTAGCACTGATATAAAGCATGTAATTCAAAACCCATCTCATAATTTCCAGCTTCCGATACTTTCCATGGTAGTAATAATGGCATACATATCATTTTTTGTTGCATAGTGAGGGCTATGCAAAATTTGCAGAGTTCTGCTTCAAAACCTTTGGTGACAGGGTGAAATACTGGATGGCATTCAATGAGCCACGGGTTGTTGTTGCTCTTCGTTATGACAATGACATTTTTTCTCCTAGAAGGTTCTCTGCTCCATTTGGGAACTGCACAGCAGGAAATTCTGCGAAAAACCCAACATTGTTGCACACAATTTGTTGTTTTCACATGCTAACGTTGTAAAGATTTATAGAGAAAAGTATCAGGTTTGCTACAATCTAGAAAAAAAAATTTCTATTTAAATCTTAACATAATGAAATGGCCACTGATGCTGAAAGCTTTCTCCAACTGCAACCCGTGCAAAAGGGAAAAATTGGGATACTTTTGGACTTTGTATGGCAGTTGTATATCAGAAACAACTTCGATTGTCCAGTCTAGGAAGACGAAGACATGCCACTGGTGAGATTGTAAACTACATAGCTGTAGATGCATATCGTTTTGGAGAGTTTCCATGGTGGCTGCATTGGGGTTGGACCATCCCTTTGCAAATATGTGTAGCGATTGTCATCCTTTTTGCCACAGTTGGATGGGCAGCGATTCCAAGTTTGCTCATCATCATTCTTACTCTCATTCTAAACAAACCTCTGGCCAAAACCCTCCAGAAGTGCCAAGCTGAGTTCATGACTGCATAGGATGAAAGACTCAGAATAACATCTGAAATTCTTAATAGTATGAAAATAATCAAACTACAAGCATGGGAAGAAAAATTTAAAGCGCTGATAGAAAATCTCTTAGCTGTGGAGTCCAAATGGTTGTCTTCAGCACAGTTTAATAGAACATATGGTACCATACTCTACTGGATGTCACCCATCATTACTGCATCTATAGTTTTTGCTGGGTGTGCTATCATAGGGGATCCATCGTTCAGTGCCACAACCATATTTACAATGCTTGCAACATTCCGTGTGATACAAGATCCAGTGAGAATGCTACCTGAAGTTTTGGCTATATTAATTCAGGTTAAAGTCTCCTTAGATCATCTGGACAAGTTCTTACAAGATGACGAGCTGAGATCAGATTCTGTTGTGAGGAAAGGTGTAGTGTTTATAATATGTCTGGTCTTCTTCTGCATCTTGGATATCACTGCAGAAGCTCTTACATGGTTTGTTTGTGTTAGCAATTTCGTTAAAGCTAAATCTTAAGAAACCACCAGCCATTGTTGCCATTACCTGGTGGACCATCGAAGGTGTTTTAGGATCACTATTAGCCCTTTCCTCTATAGCAGAAGTTTTCTCAACTGAAACATTCTTAGCTAAATCAATCCTAGATATTACTACATGGGTAAACTATTTTCTTCTACATTGCTGTGCTATCAAAGCTGTTAGATGCCATAACTTCATCAGCACTAAGGATTTATCAGATCCCCTGTTAAAGGAAACTGCAGAAGAAGAGATCCAAGTTACTCCATTGAGTAAAGCAGTGTTTTTGAGCCGTCTGACTTTCAAATGGTTGGATCCTTTACTATGTCTAGGCTATTCAAAAACATTGGAACTCAAAGATATACCGCATTTACCCTCTGAAGATGAAGCATTCACAGCTCAAAAGGCATTCGCAGAAGCATGGGATCTTTAGAAAAACCAAGAACCATTAAACAAACAGACAATATTCAAAGCATTATCAAAATGCTACTGGAAAGATATGGTAGTCACGAGAGTATTTACATTTATGAGATCAGTAGCAACAATTGCACCTCTGTTTATGCGGTCCTTTGTACAGTTAGCAGGTAGAGAACATTCTTTCCAAAATGAAAAAATTATTCTTGTTGGAGGTTTATTTGCAGTTAAGCTCATAGATTCCTTCTCTCAAAGGCATTGGTACTTCAATTCCAAACGCATAGGTATGCGAATGCGTTCGGCCTTATGGTAGCTATATATCAAAAACAAATTCGACTGTCCAGTCTAGGAAGACGAAGACATGCCACTGGTGAGATTCTAAACTACATAGCTGTAGATGCATATCGTTTTGGAGAGTTTCCATGGTGGTTGCATTGGGGTTGGACCGTCCCTTTGCAAATATGTGTAGCAATTAGCATCCTTTTTGCCACAGTTGGATGGGTAGCTATTCCAGGTTTGCTCATCATCATTCTTACTCTCATTCTAAACAAACCTCTGGCCAAAACCCTTTAGAAGTGCCAAGATGAGTTCATGACTACACGGGATGAAAGACTCATAATAACATCTAAAATTCTTAATAGTATGCAAATAATCAAACTACAAGCATGGGAAGAAAAATTTTAAGAGTTGATAGAAAATCTTCAAGCTATGGAGTTTAAATGGTTTTCTTCAGCACAGTTTAATAGAACATATGGTACCATACTCTACTGGATGTCACCCATCGTTACTGCATCTATAGTTTTTGTCGGGTGTGCTATCATAGGGGATCCACCGTTAACTGCCACAACCATATTTACAGTGCTTGCAACATTCTGTGTGATACAAGATCTAGTGAGAATGCTACCTAAAGTTTTGGCTATATTAATTCAGGTTAAAGTCTCCTTAGATCTTCTAGACAAGTTCTTACAAGATGATGAGCTAAGACCAGATTCTGTTGTGAGGAAAGCACTTGCTGGATCCCAGTGTACCATCGAAATTCATCAATCCATACTGAGTTGGGATCCAAAATCTTCATTGACAAAGCCAACATTGAAGGGAATAAATCTGCACATTAAAACTAGAGAAAAGGTAGCAATTTGTGGCTCAGTGGGATCAGGGAAATCTGCTCTACTATATACAATTCTTGGAGAAATCCCAAAAATTTCAGGAGATGTAAGTTGAACATTAACTACTCTTCTTGAGCAAAAGTAACCATTTCATAGTTTAACAAGATTGTAGATGCAACTTTTTTGCTTTCTATATACATAAATTCTTCCATAAAGTCTTTGATTGGACTACGTGCAGGTTGAATTATATGGCAATGTTGCCTACGTGGCACAAACAGCTTGGATTGAGAGTGGTACTGTTAGAGATAACATACTCTATGGGAAACCAATGAACGAAATTCAATACAAGAAGGCAATAAAAGCTTGTGCATTAGACAAGGATATAGAGAGTTTTGCTCATGGAGATATGACGGAGATTGGGGAGAGAGATTGAATATGAGTGGAGGACAAAAACAGAGGATTCAGTTGGCTAGAGCAGTATATAACGATGCTGACATTTATCTATTGGATGATCCCTTCAATGCAGTCGATGCTCATACAACTTCAACTCTATCAAATAAGGAGGAGACATTACATAAGAGAGACTCCAACACTTGCTAATATTGCTTGTCATAGTATGAAAAATCTGGTTTACCTCTGTATCAGATCTGTAAAGATCTTAGAATGAGATCCAGACATATTAATGTGAAAATTTCTGTGCATATTAGATATAAAAGATTTGAGTTTTGGGTTATCAAAGCTATAGATTAAGAACTACATGGGTTGCTTGATAGGATGGTTGGTTCAATTTCTATATTAGGATTGCTAGCTTCTTTGTGGTGGTAGTGTGAGATCAATTGGGAATTGCTACTCGTTTCATACTTCAAGAGGGAAATGAATTTCCCAATGATGGTGGTGATGAAGGAACCCAACAAAAGCACAGAGAATAGCATAGTTGATTGAATAAAAAAATCAATTGTGTAAATACAAATAACACACCCTACAAAGTGATGTCTTCTTGAATATTGATCAATATGAATGATTTTCCTTTCACAGTTCTTGTGTTTTGATTCTTTATGAATAGGAATTGATTTGTTCAACTAAAATTGGAACCCTCTTGTCTGCTGGCTCCAATTCTTTAAGGCATTCAGACTTCTGGATACTCTGCAGAAAAACAATTCAATGCCTATAAAAACAATTGCAGTGTAGCATGAAAATCAGATTATGCTTGTTTAAACTGACATAATATGCAACTTTCATCATAAAAATAAAAGTGGTAGCACATACTACTTGACACAACATTACCATTTAGAATAACCATAATTGTCCAAAAGACATAACTGGCACAAATGCCGCTTGAATGAAAATAACGCTGAAGCACAATTCCCATTTTAAATCTAATTTCTGCATCCCTATAATAAAGTGGCATCATATAGAATGCCTCAAGATAGGTCTGCAATTAGCTAAGTAATTGGACCGTTGAGAGGCCATGATGGATGAAAGTTGTATATATTATTATTCTCCAAGGACCACGGAGCTAACTGAAATCCATTTTTATATGATTTGTGACATAGGCAGAGTTAGTCAATATTACCATACTAGCTGACGATAGAGTTTCAGATAACAATGTGATATGGTTTAAGGTCTTCATATCACACCAGAGTTTGAATTGAACATTGAGGCTTATGATAAATACAACAAATTGTATCTTCGCACATTGTTTGATTTCTCCACTGGATTTGGTTTTGCAAGGATCATAAAAACAATGTGTGGAACAACTAAATTCCCCCATTTCACAATTAGTATAACATCACATGCACGAACACCATAACCTTAGAAAACCTAGCACGCCATGAATTGGACAATGGAATGGAAACATACATGACAGTCTCCATCCCTCCTGATCAGATTGACATGTATTAGGACCCTCCTATCTGCTAGCTCCAATTCTTTAGGGCATTCAGACTTTTGGATACTCTGCAAAAAAACAATTCAATGCCTATGAAAAAAATTGCATTGTAGCATGAAAATCAGATTATGCTTGTTTAAACTGACATTATGCAGCTTTCATCATAAAAATAAAAAAGCTAGCACATACTACTTGACACAGCATTACCATTTAGAATAACCATAATTGTCCAAAAGACATAACTGGCACAAATGCCGCTTGAATGAAAATAACGCTGAAGCACAATTCCCATTCTAAAATCTAATTTCTGCATCCCTATAATAAAAGTGGCATCATATAGAATGCTTCAAGATAGGTCTGCAATTAGCTAAGTAATTGGACCATTGAGAGGCCATGATGGATGAAAGTTGTATATATTATTATTCTCCAAGGACCACGGAGCTAACTGAAATCCATTTTTATATGATTTGTGACACAGGCAGAGTTAGTCAATATTACCATACTAGGAGTAATGAGCAAGAGATGTCTCTGTGTACGATGTTGCCATGGAATATAATAGGCATAGGAACAGTGTGGGCTGGAGGACAATACAAAGCTCCTTCATGAGCCCAAGCATTTGTTTTCACCTCCTTATCAACCACCTGTAGCTTCTCTGCGTCATAAGGAATATATCCTGGCAGGGATTCAGTTCATCACAATGTGATATGGTTTAAGGTCTTCATATTTCTAGGCAAATACATTAGAATGTTGTTTGAAAAGATTAACATACCTCTCCTTAAAATTTTGTATATCAATATGGATACCCAGTTGTTATTCACGTGAATTCATTTGTTTAACTTCACCTTCAACTAGGCAATCTTTAAGGTATCTAAACAAGTTCAATGGATATTTATGACTACTTTTATTCCATTTCATAACCACTTTAACCCCGAATAGGGTTTTCGGCATGGCTTCCACAATTCAAACTCCATATCATCGACCCTTGCTTTCAAAAAAGCCCATTCACATTTCAAAATTTTTCCATACACTATGCCTTACGACGTTTCCTTTGCAACATTAGGTGCAAATGCTAGTTATATTTTTACAAAATCTTTCCATTTCAGCCATTTCCTCCATAAGCCTCATTTCTTCAGCTGCCTGCATAAACACATTATTTGCTAGTCTTGCAATTGTATACAAACTGTCATATTTATACGGTTCTTTAGCTGCATCTTTTTCAGGTTGACCTGAATTCTTCTTACAATCCACTAGGTTGTTAATAAATTCTTCTTCAATTCCTTTGACTTCTTTCTCATTAATGAATCAGCATTCAAAAACTGTAATTTTACATTTAGCCTCAGTTATATCTCGTCCTCCTTCCTGGTCATTTTATGTGTCACATAAATTCCTTATTCCACATGTGCTTCCTTGCCATTTTGCATAGCATCATTATTGTTCCATAGAACAATTTTTTTTCTCTACGACCCTTACATCATTGCTATGTTCTTTGCTATCTTTCCCAACATTGTTCCACAGAATAGATTTTTGCTCTGCATCCTTCATATCATTGTTGTGTCATTTATGACTTATCTTGTCATTTTCCTGACCTGTACAAGACACTATATATCCTTCTCTTTTTGGATTACCTCTTTGTTTGTGTCTTCCTTCATCCGAGCTAGTTATGTACAATTTCTTGAACTGGGTTATTCCGGCCAACTCCTATTCTACTATCTTCTTTCAGCAACCCATGCAATTTCTTTCCTCCCAATTGCCAAACATTTTGAATTCCTTCAAAGATGACCAAATATATACCTATCAAAAAGATACAAATCTAGCTAATCATGCCTCTGAATTTTATTTACAAAATTGATGAATTTCCTCTTGTATTCTGCCACAACTTTTCCTTTCCAAAGAAGTTATTTGAAACTGCTTACCTTCAGGCTTACCTAGCACTTGCTACTCTTCATAAACCAATCTTTACCTTTGTGGAATCTCCACTACCATCTCTGTCATTTGTCCCATTTCGTCACTCCTAGTACCTGCAACTATACATTCACACAAATAACTAACAATATGAGACTTTCTAGTCCCTTAAGATGCCTTTAGCATCATTCTGTCATCTTCATCTTTTTCTCCAAGGGCCAGTCCTTTTTCTGGTTCAAAAATAGCTTCCTTTATCTTGCCTTCTCTAAGTGCTTCATCTTTTTCCACACTTTGCATTAATTTGTCGGAAAACAACTCCTTTACAAGCCACTTAACTCTCTTCCCTACATAAATTCCACTCTTCAATTCTTTTATCAATTCCTGCTATAATATTTTTGTTTTCTCTTGTAGCCGCTTCTTCATATGGCTGAGCTCTTCTCTCATCTTAGCTAGCTTTGTCTCCATTTCTTCATCATTCATCCTTTGTCTTGTAGCTTTCAATTTGGCATCCTTTTTCCTTCTACTGTGATTCCTTTCCACATCCTCTACTTCACTATTTGTAGTCATCTCTTCTTTTTTTGTGAGCTTTTCCATGCCCACTTGTGAGTTGCAACAAGGCCTCTGCAGTAACAAGTTTCCCCTCTTGTTACACAATACCTCACCAACATCCTTCCCTCTGAGCTTGGCCTTTTGGTATTGTCTTGGTCCTCTCTCTCTAGAACCTTATGAGAACTCCTTACTCTATGCTACTACACTCTTGCTCACAGTCTTCTTCTTTTCTTTGAGAAATTCCATTGTTCTCCTTGCTTTAGCCCCGGCTAAAGTCTTTTCTACAATATTTCCTACTCCAATTTTCCTGCCAGAATTTTACCTTAAGAGCTTCCCTGCTCCCTTCTCCTTCATCTACCACAACTTCCTGGTTGTAATTGTTGTCTTATTATTTTTTCTTCTATTATTTAGTCTTTAATTTCCACTGCAATCCTTCATTTACCTTGTTGGGACCATTATTTGCAGTTCAATCCTTAGTGACCATCCATCAATCTACATTTTTCCTGTAAGTGACCAGTCTACATCAACCACTAACTGATTAGTCTCCTGCAAACTCCATCTTTGTCTCTGCTCCAATGCTATATAATTATTATACCTGCAAACTCAATCTTTTACAACCAGGGACACTTATTTTGTCAAGGTCTACACCAAGACCTGCAATTTTTCCTTTTTCTTTGCTTTACTTCTCTAAATAAATCTTCTCCGCAGCACATCGTTATGTGTGCCATCCTTTTCAAGAGTGTATCTATATTTCCAAGTGCTAATTCACAAAACAATCTCTTTATTCTATAATATTTAAGGAATTTCAAACCACTCAATTTGCTCTATTCTGATCTCTATTCAGACCTTCAAATTTAAAACAAATTCAAAGGTTTTGCAAAGCTTTATTAAGTTACCTCTACCATGAAAATTTAATAACCTCTGTCCTTCTATTATATTTCCTTCAGAAAGCTCTGCGTCTTTTATTTTTGTTGGTATGATTCTCATCTTCAAATCTACTTCGAATTCCTGCTTCCTATGTTTTTTTTTCCTAAAAAATTTAAATGCTCTGATAGCACTTGATGTGAGTCCAAATCACTTATCAACAATTTTCCCACCCATATTGCCAAAGTTCCATTAATAACTTCGATTCTGCTACATAATTCACATCCCAGTTTGGATTTCTTATGCCATCCCTTTCTTAAAATGTATAACTCATATCTTAATCAAATTCCTTTGCTTCCACAATTAGCGCAAACATCATGTATCTAATTGCACACAAGTGATCCTTCGATCTTGTATTCAGTGTGAACATCACTTATCATTTTGTGCACTGTCGTTCCTTTGTTCATATTACAGTCCAGATAGATTTGTGTCTATTCAAAGAAATAAGTCATATCTCATCACATATTACCCTAGCATTAATGTGGTGGTTCTATCCATCATCGATTCTGGGTGCATTCAAGTCAAGGCTAATTGCGCCATACAGTTGAAGCCACTCAAAGGTAGTGTCATCACGTCTTTACATTTTTATAATTCATCGTAAATTCCATTTCCTGAATGTGATGATGGTATTCTCGCAGGCCAACCAACGAATGTCCTTCGACACACTTCAGCCTACCATTCTTGCGCGGCTTCCATACCGACGATTTTTATAAATTCCACCTGCTCTCCCCTTTATCACATAGTTCACCAGGATGTTTGTGTTGGGTGGAGCCATTGCTATCTCCAAAAAATTACTCCTTTTTCCACTGCTTGTTCCTGTATGTTCATTGTGCGAAGGTCAATCCTACGCCATTCAATTATTCCAAAATGATCTATAGATGTTGAAATGTAATATAAATTCCTTCTATTAAGACTACGGTGGTGGCAATCGTGTCGATGCTCAATCATCACAATCTGTGTAAGGAAGATTGTGACCCTCGCATACCAGACAATTCCAATTAACCCTACAAGACCACAAATTGGCTTTGCATTGAACCACATGCACTCATTGGCTTTCGATGTTTGAAAATGCTTAGATTTAATATACAAGTGCAGAATTGGACAACCCCTTTATTATGAATACAAATCCTGAACTATTATGATTCTAAGCATCATTAATTTCCGCCCAGAGCCTAAATGGAGAGTTATTCCTTTTATTTCACGAGCTTTTTATGCATAAGCTCACATCCTTCCATTAGACACCAATTCTTACGAACAAATTTATGATTCTAGAATTAGTTCCAGATGCAAAATCCTTCAAATGCACATAATTGCATAAATTCATATCTCAGTCCAGCTACAGAGAATCACTAACAACCCAGATAGAGATATACACAGAAATATCAAGTTTATCCTTCATTAAACAGATTTAGACACAAGACACAAAGCACATAGAGATTACTAATTCATATACACAAAACCAAATTCGTTCTTCTTTGGACCTGATTCGGCAACAAAAACATTTTGCCTTGAAATTTCCTGGGGTTCCACGCCCCTTATTATCCACACACACTTTTAAATTTGCCCGGTTTCCACGCTCCTTATTATTCACACACTTTTTATTTTTCCTTACATAATGAAATACAAACAGATCCTAAACTTCAACCTATTTAGATCAACTAATTATTCAACATTGTTCTATCTAGATCTCTTAAACCTACATATCCTTCCAGAAATCTAAAGGACTCTATATTCTCTCCAACTTACTCTAAGATATCTCCTAAAGAGTAGATCCGTTGACATCAATCACTTGTGTACATTTCTCATAAAATCACGAGCTTTTTATGCATAAGCTCACATCCTTCCATTAGACACCAATTCTTACGAACAAATTTATGATTCTAGAATTAGTTCCAGATGCAAAATCCTTCAAATGCACATAATTGCATAAATTCATATCTCAATCCAGCTACAGAGAATCACTAACAACCCAGATAGAGATATACACAGAAATATCAAGTTTATCCTTCATTAAACAGATTTAGACACAAAGCACATAGAGATTACTAATTCATATACACAAAACCAAATTCGTTCTTCTTTGGACCTGATTCGGCAACAAAAACATTTTGCCTTGAAATTTCCTGGGGTTCCACGCCCCTTATTATCCACACACACTTTTAAATTTGCCCGGTTTCCACGCTCCTTATTATTCACACACTTTTTATTTTTCCTTACATAATGAAATACAAGCAGATCCTAAACTTCAACCTATTTAGATCAACTAATTATTCAACATTGTTATATCTAGATCTCTTAAACCTACATATCCTTCCAGAAATCTAAAGGACTCTATATTCTCTCCAACTTACTCTAAGATATCTCCTCTAGAGTAGATCCGTTGACATCAATCACTTGTGTACATTTCTCATAAAATCATAGGAAAACATTATTAAAGAATTAATCAATTAGGGAGCCAACTCCCGTAACCAGTGAAACCCCTGGGTTTAACTTAAAAGAATTTTGCTTGGAAGTAAGATGCTCTTGCATCATTGTGTCTCCCTGTAGATACTGATTCAGAGTTTTCATGAGCCTCGATTCTCCCCTTAGCTTAGGGATTGACCCTTTTCCTTTCTGATACCAGTACATCACATGATAGACTATTGGCCAACTATTGTGGGGAGGGCTTGTTTGGGAGAGCATAGATTGATGAAACCCCTGTTGAAGTGAAACCCTAACCAAAACCTGGTTCCGTAAAGAGATCAGAAAGAGCATAGTATTTTGTACTTGGATAAACGGAGTCCATTAGGGGCTCGAACCAGAGTGGGATAAGTTCTTGCGGAAGTCCCCGTGATGCCTCTGTATATTTTTTCCCCAACTCTCATGTCCCAACTAGTCTTCACATGTGTTTACCCCCAAAGAGAACCCCCTTGTCGAACTTCTTCTGTGCCTTGGGTTGGACAGACAACTCTTTTAATGAATGTTGGCCTCGATTACTTGAATCAACTGGCAAAGAGGTGCTTGATCGACTACTATGTTGTTCCTATTTGGAGGTATGATCAGTTTGAGCAGAGGAGAATAAAAGTTCATGATGTCCTCAGGGAGATGGCAATTCGTATAAGCGAAAGCGAGAGCGAGGAGCACTGTTTGTTTGCCACAAATCAACATCTCACAGATTTTCCCAGTGAAATAGGGGTAAGCAATTGCAAGAGAATCTCACTTGGCCACAATGATATTCAGGATCTGCCAACAGATCTCATGAAATGTCCAAATCTGGTGAGCTTATTGTTGCCCTCTAATCAGAAATTGAGTCATGTTCCACAACAATTTCTCCGCAGCGTCACTTCTCTCAGGGTTCTGGATCTGTCCAACACTGGTATTACAGGGTTGCCAGAATCACTAGGGAAACTCAAACGGCTTGAGTTCCTCGATTTGAGTCACTGCAAGGAATTGACAAAGTTGCCTAATAGCATCGGTAATCTTTCAGCGCTTCAATTTTTCAATCTTGACTCTTGTCGAAAGTTGAAGGGTCTGCCCATTACAATAAGAAGCTTAAAAAGTTAAAGCATCTCAATTTGGATAACTGTTTTGGTGAGATGGGGGTCAATTCAGATGATATCGGTCAACTCATTTCATTGAACCGATTGATGAAAACTCTGAATCAGTATCTACAGGGAGACACAATGATGCAAGAGCATCTTACTTCCAAGCAAAATTCTTTTAAGTTAAACCCAGGGGTTTCACTGGTTACGGGAGTTGGCTCCCTAATTGATTAATTCTTTAATAATGTTTTCCTATGATTTTATGAGAAATGTACACAAGTGATTGATGTCAACGGATCTACTCTTGAGGAGATATCTTAGAGTAAGTTGGAGAGAATATAGAGTCCTTTAAAATGAAATGAGTTGACCGATATCATTTGAATTGACCCCCATCTCAACAGTTATCCAAATTGAGATGCTTTAACTTTTTAAGCTTTCTTATTGTACTGGGCAGACCCTTCAACTTTCGACAAGAGTCAAGATTGAAAAATTGAAGCGCTGAAAGATTACCAATGCTATTAGGCAACTTTGTCAATTCCTTGCAGTGACTCAAATCAAGGAACTCAAGCCGTTTGAGTTTCCCTACTGATTCTGGCAACCCTGTAATACCAGTGTTGGACAGATCCAGAACCCTGAGAGACGTGACGCTACGGAGAAATTGTTGTGGAACATGACTCAATTTCTGATTAGAGGGCAACAATAAGCTCACCAGATTTGGACATTTCATGAGATCTGTTGGCAGATCCTGAATATCATTGTGGCCAAGTGAGATTCTCTTGCAATTGCTTACCCCTATTTCACTCGGAAAATCTGTGAGATGTTGATTTGTGGCAAACAAACAGTGCTCCTCGCTCTCGCTTATACGAATTGCCAGCTCTCTGAGGACATCATGAACTTTTATTCTCCTCTGCTCAAACTGATCATACCTCCAAATGGGAACAACATAGTAGTCGATCAAGCACCTCTTTGCCAGTTGATTCAAGTAATCGAGGCCAACATTCATTAAAAGAGTTGTCTGTCCGAACTTCTTCAGTTCTCGATTGTGTGCCCATTCGATCAAACTCCGCTTTTGCCTTAAACTCTAGTGTGGATACCCATATCAAGGTTTCACCTTCACGCTCTGGTTCGTAATTTTCTCTTTCTATATCTTCCATGAAAAAATCCCTACCAAATCATCCGGTGGACCATCAAACCCGGTAGCCCTGTTTAACGTTGCTTCTGGCGAACCTAACAATCAGGGTTTGAAGAGGATTACATGTCATTGATGTTGCTTCCGGGGAACCTAACCATCGGCGTTTGAAGAGGCTTATATGACATTAATGACACCATGGACATTTCCAAAAAATTATGGGTTTGATTTAATGAAGCTCTCCTATTAAGGTATTTTTTGGGCGTAATAAACAATACCCAATACACATACTTTATTAAATGTAGGTATCCATTTTTTATACTCTATTATATCTTTCATTAATTTTGAGCTTTATTTTTTTAGGATCACTAATATAAAAAAATTTTACCCTCAATATATTATATTATTTTTCCTTCAATATATATTTCCCAATATAAATATACATGATATGATATTACTCCCTTAATAAAACTCCATGCAAAAATTGAAAATAATCTTATAATACTAAGTCAAAATTTTGATACAAATTAGAAATAATCTTACAATACTGTTTCAGAATTTTGATTTTTGCTTAACCAATTTTGATTTTTGCTTAACCGCTGATTCAACTATCCTCGTTGAACATGAAACCTCACTCCTCATAAAAACCCCGAAAGTACCCACAAAGCCATCAACCCCCACAAAACCTATATTAATAAAAAAATATTTTTATATTCATCAAATTTTTTTTTAGCAAAATTACATATCGATCTAGCGATCTAGCGTAAACATCGCACCAAACTTATATTAATCAAAAAATTAATTTTTATATTTATTAAAAAAATAACAAAAATATATATGATATTTAAATAATGAAAAAAAATAAATATGAAGAGAAGTACGGTAAAAAAACCATTATAAAAATTTACACTTCGCTTAACACAACAATCATGTGGAACTTCTTTATGATAACCTTTATTATGTTAAGCGGAGAATGTTTTAATGTATAGAATTCATTGTTATTTTCATAAATTAATTTGGATTTATTAAGTTTTAAGAGATGAATTTTTTTTAAAAGAAGTTTGTATTTCAAGAAAATTTCATTTTTTTTTATTAACTTAAAATTAATATATCAAATTTAAAATGAATCTAAATTAAATTAATTATTAATAATTGATAATTAATGAATTATTTTAATTTTTTATATAATTTGATCTAATTAAAATGTTTTAATTAATAATTATAATGATAAATTTATGTTTTAACTATATTTTATTTTTATTTTTATTTTTATTTTATTTTTTATAATTTAACCTAACATAACTTTACAACAACTCTTATATACATATTTACTCATAAAAACAAAATTACATTAAAAAAACATAAAACGTATAAAACCCAGTTGGGCTTTGGTGCTTCCACAACCTTGTAGTTGTCAACCTTTGACACGCCACATTAATAGAAACTAGCATGGTGTATTTGTGGGTTTTGCGGAGGCGTTCGCATGGATTAAATCGCTCAACCTCGAGAAATGAAGGAGTGATATAAAGAATCCATACTCTGTAGCGAAACCTGTAGAATTATCACTTCCACGGGTTTGGGCGAGCTGGTTCCAATAATAGAGCAGAAATGGTAGCATTTTGGGGAGTTCTGGGGTGATTGAAAAGATTGAGATAACAAGGAACTCCAAATCGATTATTGAATAGGAACAAAGCAGCAATTAAAACCTGATGGAATCTTTCGGGGGCATCTCCTTCACCTATATGTATGAAGAACAGAATTCGGTGGCCAACTTTCTTCCCAAAAGAGGCCGTTCTGTTCTGCCCGGAGTAATCTGTTACAAATTTCTTGTCAATGGTTCTGTCAACAGTTCTGGGGTTTTCACTTTCTAGAGAAGGTGTTGGCTTTGATGGAGTCTTTTGGGGGCATCTCCTTCATCTATATGTATGAAGAACAGAATTCGGTGGCCAACCTTGTTCCCAAAAGAGGCCGTTCTGTTCTGCCCGGAGTAATCTTTAACAAATTTCTTGTCAATGGTTCTGTCAACAGTTCTGGGGTTTTCACTTTCTAGAGAAGGTGTTGGCTTTGATGGAGTCTTTCAAGGGCATCTCCTTCACCTATATTTATAGAGAACAGAATTCGGTGGTCAACCTTCTTCCCAAAAGAGGCCGTTCTGTTCTGTCCGGAGTAATCTGTTTCAAATTTCTTGTCAGTGGTTCTGTCAACAGTTCTGGGGTTTTCACTTTCTAGAGAAGGAGTTGGCTTTGATGGAGTCTTTTAAGGGCATCTCCTTCACCTATATTTATAGAGAACAGAATTCGGTGGCCAACCTTCCTCCCAAAAGAGGCCGTTCTGTTCTGCCCGGAGTAATCTGTTACAAATTTCTTGTCAATGGTTCTGTCAACAGTTCTGGGGTTTTCACTTTCTAGAGAAGGTGTTGCCTTTGTTCACTTGCCAGAACGGCTTTGTTCACTTGCAAGTTCTGGCAGCTTCTCAAGTTTTTGGTTTGTCCTCAGTACACGTCTCTTATGATTGTGCTTTTTTGTTTATGTGCTTTTAGATTAAGAATGCTTATTCAGTAAGTAATTTTTTGTATAGACAATCAGATTCCAGCCATTTGTCCGGGAAGCATTCTGTATCTCAAGTCACTTTTTGCTTTTATTTTGCGAAATGGCGCTCCATTAGAAACTGTGTGTTTTTATTTTTTTGCGAAATGGTGCTTCATTAGAAGCTCTGTTTCTTTCTCTGGGGGTCTTTATTATTGAATTCTGATCTAGTTAAAAATGTAACTACCTGAAAGAAAATGGTGCTTCATTAGAAGCTCTGTTTCTTTCTCTGGAGGGTCTTTATTATTGAATTCTGATCTAGTTGAAAATGTAACTACTGAAAGTTAGTCTTTTTTTCTCGTGAAAAAAAAACTATAAATTTGATCAAGAACATGCAACAACATCTAGCGAAAGTATAAACTTACAAATAAATTGAAATTACACAAAATAACGGTAAATAAATAACAGAATAATCAAACACAAATATTATTGACACAGTGTGTTTTAAGTGGTAAACCCTAAATCCCCTGACATGGGATTTGGGATTCGTAAGATACGGGGATTTGAGAGAACACGGAAGATTCATTTTATATATATATATATATTAAAAATTAGATATTTCTTATACAAATTCTCATTAATGATACAAATTTATTGATTTCAAACATAGATCATTTAGATGTTAGTTTTACTGTTTACTAGCATAACATAGATTATCTAGATGTTAGTTTTACTGTTTACTAGCATGCATAATACATATAAAATTCAAATATATGTCCACATAAAATGATAAATCATGATTCATAAATGAAAGACAACTTAGAAGATGTTAAGATAGATTAGGAGACGCAGGCCATTTCCAAACCTTTTTTGTTAGGGAAACAGCCAAAGAGCAATGATAATCAGTATTATTATTATTCAAGAAAATTTACAACAACCAAATCACATACATACATTATCATACCATTCAACTCACTCTATTTGTTTTATGTGTTTTTATCGTCTCCCTAAATTTTTTTTTTATATATATATATTATTTTTAAATAATTAGTTCAGGAAAACTAATCCAAAAGAACCGATTTTAACTAACTATTATCCCAAAAATAAAGATAAAAAAAAATTGACAACTTCTAACCGAGGAGCATGAGGATACTTACCCATTCCTGCGTTTGACTGTATAAATTGGGACTAAAATGTTTCTATAATATTATTTGGATTTCTGGAATGGCAATGCCGCTTGCTCTTCAGATGCCGCTACCATTAATGCCATTCCACTTGCTCTTCTGATGCCGCTACACTTAATGGTTGGTTCTTGAAATGGAATTGGCATTAGACCAGCAGCTTCAACTTGGTTAAATGTGTATGCATCTTCTTCTCCTCTCTACATGGTTAACTGTCTATGCGTCTGCCACAACCAATCAAAGTCTTTCCCTTCACCTTTTTTTTAAAGCTTTTCTCCAAAACCCTTTCGGTATGGCCACTGTCTGGTGTTCCCTAATTTCGCATCAGATACAGACAAGAGTCCGTCTCTCCTTTTCTTCGTTATGCTCGACGTTTTTACCTGCCTAAACAATTTCTTCCCTCTTTAATGATACTTGGGTTTTATATTAGTTTGATGAAAGCTACACATTTGCAGACATGGAAATTTGCATTCAAGGAAAAAATCATCTGGTGTGTGTAACTCGGTATTTTGGCATTTTGGACACCTTGTGCAGTCAAAACCTCATTTCTTGAAAAGTATAAACATTCGAAGGTTTCATCTTAAAAAGTCATTTGAAAAAAAATTGAAGTTCCAAACTCTCAAATGCATAATAAGTCAATATATGGTGATCTATTGCAGGTGTAGGTCTATTCAAGAAGGATTTCTCAGCACCGATTTGAACTTTGTGGAGCAACAATAACAATATCAACACCCAACTTTTACCTTAATTACACCTATCAACAAAGCCTGTGTCAGGAATAAGGCGGAAACGAAATAGATCAATAATCCCAGGATGTTTACAAGTGGAGGTTTTCCCCATTCTGCAAAGGATCAAGACTAAAACCAGTAGAGCGATTTTCTCAAAATCTTCTTGAAATGCCAAAACAAGTGATCACTATTCACAGAACCATAATGCTGAATTGGGATCACAAGATAGGCTAGGTGGAACCCTGAAATAACATATCGAACCAGAATTAAGAACCAAGTAGCCGAAACCCCAACCTTGAACATGATTTATACCAACGATACACTAGTATTGAATATACATATTAGTTTACGAGGAAGTAGAGTAGATAGTAATAGGGTGTTTTGTTGAGACATTTTAGGTTGTAAAGATCACTTTTCTATCTGTACCAAATGATGATGTGACTCAAGTTAGGTGCCATACTCAGTAATGAGTAAATAATAATAGGATGTTTGGTTAAGATATTTTAGGTGGTAAAAATCACTTTTCTATCGGTACCAAAAGATGATGTGGGTCAAGCTAAGTGCCATACCCAGTAATTTTGATGACTTGTAAATCGTCTAACCTAAATTACTAATTAAATCACTAATTAAACTTACTAATTATGTGAGCAATTATGTAATACTCACATGAACTAACAAAACAAAGATAAACCAATATAAATACACATACCAACAACTCGTGAGAATGAGGCCACAGATCCTCCAAACTCCAAGAATGTGGACCTCGGTCTTAGTTATGGTGGCTTTTCTGTATTATGAGTTTCTGTAATGGCGCTCTAAATGTTTATTGGCAGAGTATCTCATTGTTACTTGAGAACTGCGTTACTTGAGGAAGCCTGTGAGTCCGCCGGCGGGCAAAGAAGGAAAGTTTGTAGCGTATTTGTTGAATTAATAGTTGCCTGCTTAGGCACACCTTTCCTTTCCCCATGATGAAGAAATAAAACCTTAATAAAAAGCTTATATATGAATTTCAAACCTCTATGAATATGAATTTATTCAAGAACCAAGTTACTGTATAGTGGTTGTTCCACTTCTCCGAATTCCGAGGGACATCTCATATCTGACCTGAGTGAGAAATCCCTTATATCCTTGGGATATAAATCATAAATTGACCTCTTCCCAGGTAAATATAGTTGAAGATATTGTATATAGATTAATTGCTTTCTTCATTCTTTATCTTTGGAAATTGTGTTTTTATTTGAGATTTTGTTTCATATTCTCTGTCCAACTATATGATACTGAATCACTCATAAAAGTTTATGAAAATAAATTTGAATTGAAAAATTATGATGGGTTATTTTAAAGAGTTTAAATTCCAATTCGGATTTAAGTTTGATAAGGTAGGGAAATAATTCGATTTAAAAATTATTAGGAAATTTTTTTTTTATCAAAACAAGAGAGCCACTGTGGCGGTAGTCCCTGCCATGGTCTACGACAACAACAATACAAACGCTCAACTAACATGTTCAACTTTATCAGAGGTTGTGAAGGCAAAATAGTTGTATGTTGATGTGTCGGGAAATTGCCGTTATTCTCCTCATTTTCATCAATTGCATTAATTAAAATTTCTTTGCCAGGCATCAGCATTAACATTTTCTTGTTATGCATTGCAACATCTTTGTTTTTGTAAAATAAATAGGGAAATGTCGGATCATTTGGTACAGGGCGCATGCAACTTGTATTCATATATGTTATATCATCAGATGTTTGACAATTTGTTCGCATTCTATTTGAAACTGATATCAATTTCTCATTTGTTTGTCGCATAGTCATATGCAATTGGAAGCACTTGACATTATCCTTCCAGAAATCATGTGTTATTGTTTGATTGTTGGTTCTTGGTTGTTCAAAAATAAGAGAGTCTTGAATAGGTTGTGCTTGATAGAAATCACCACAAAATATGATGTCAATGTTGCCAAAGTATTTGGTTTGGACATGTTTTATGTTTCTGAATCTATTGTCAATAGAATATAAGAACTAACTACCAATCATCGAGACCTCATCTATGAAAGCTAGCTGCATGTCTTAAATATTCAATCTATGAGATGCAAGCAATCTCTCAAAAAATTGGGACCGCATCCTTCGGAGTAGGATTTAAGTCATGCTCGCACTCCAAAAGTTCAAAATATCTTATTGAAAGTAGAATAAAATCCCTTAAAAATTTTCATGCATACAAAAAGTATACAGATCACATTCTCCTCGATACAACATTCTACTCCCCCCTGTAGTTAGCTATTGACATCTCAACCAACATGACAAGCCTACGAATAATGTAATGCAACTTGGAAAACTAAAGAGATGTTGGTTATAGGTGGCCTCTTGAAAGTTCACTTGAAAACGCCCTACAAAATTACTTTCCTCTGTTCTCAGCGTAGGCAATATCATACTCGCCAATTTCAAAAATACCTTGGCCTTCAGTAACTATTTTAGAGAGTAGCACAACTTTAGAGCTACTATGTTGAGTACCTATCGTGAAGGGGTATGCATATAAATGATGGTAAAGAATCCCATTAACGAAAAGCACGTCTTAATCAATTCCTGTAGCCTATACACTTTTCAGTGTACATTACTGAATGATTGCAGAACAACCCCCTGGAAATGAAGATCAATGCTTCTCTATTATAATCAGGGATAGCACAAGACCTTTATAAATGCTTTCACATAATTTGAAAAATGCCAGGGAAAAAACTGAAGTAGAATTTAAATGCACATGTCAGAGATGATCATATCAATAAATCATAACACCTTTACAATTTTCAGTATACATCACTGAATGGTTGCAGAACAACAAGACCTTGGAAATGATGATAAAGTGTTGTCTAATATAATTAGGAATAGCACAAGACCTCTAAATAATGCTTTTGCATAATTTGAAAAATGCCAGGGAAAAACCTAAATGTCGAACTTAAATACAGAAGAAAGATGATCATACCAATAAATCATATAATGACATGTGCTTCGGCTACACTACGAAGATTTCTCTTTCATTTTTCTGGTATGCAAGAAAGCCCTCTGCTCGGGTAAGCTCAGATTTAGTGGATTTAGCAAATTTACTATTGTGAAGATGACGTATTTGCCTTGGGGGGAGCTCAGCGACTTGCGCGACATTTAGGGTTACACTATAGCCAGTACAGTGATTTGTTAGGCTTTAACCACGGCCTGTCTGCAATTCCATCTCTCCATCAACGGAAACGTAATTCTAGCTGTTTAGTCGATCAGTACAAAACCTTCATGATCTGCGTCCCTATCCTGCTTATGCTCCATGCATAAAAGCCCGCCCTAGACTGAAATACAGCCTGCAGAGAAACACCGACGAAGAGTCAAAAGGTCTGATAATGTAATAGACTCTAGTTTTCTATGACCAGTAAAAATCATTGTTATTTATCAGGGAAAAAATACATACTCCCCAACAAACTACACATCAAATCACACTGCCAAAGGGTAGAGAAGTGTTATTGCCGATGACACAGGGTTAGAAATACGACCAAAACGTTAGAAAAGCGTATATGTGTGTTTCAATATCTTAGTAATCCAAGGTACAGTCAAAGGTAGAGATGGATAATGGTATATGTGAAAAGACTAACATGACATGTACAGGTGCTGTAGCCTCGAGCTGAAACTCCACGAAAACTACAGAGACAACAGATGCCCAAGAAGCCATTCCAGACTGCCTTGCTAGCACTTTATGTGGGGAGGCCATTGAAGGTTTGAGTTACCTTCATCGTTGGACTTTGCGGGATTTTACACTACCCAGACCAAAAAGCCAAATGGTCACTTAGAGTTTCGCTGATTACTCTTTTCTTACCATTCTGATGGGGAAGGTACCAATGGACAACACTGTGGAATCAGCCAGAAGAACAGATCAAACCCCGTCACAACATAACATAACCTCACTAAGCATTAAAAATAAAATGAAAACCATTTCTCAGAAACCCAATAAATTCATCGAAGCAAAACACTTATTCCGAAAAGGAATACAAAATGTAACCCTAAGTCTACCAAGAAAACTCAAAAATCAACAGAATCATCTCAGAACAAATACATACCGAAGCCATCTTCAACAAGGTAGTTGAAGGTATGATTATCGCAATTGTATGTGAAATTGTTGTTGTTGGCGAGAAGCTTTTGCAAGCATTGAGCAGCAATACTTGTAAAATTGCCTTTGAATTCCGTGTACTCCGCAAGCACCATGGTGCCCCTCGGGACAAAACTGTATATCAGAGATTGCTGCCCCATAATACCTTCGAATCTAGAGGCGCTTCGTTGATACTAACCGTAGATAACACTATAAAAACCCAACCCTCGAAAAAATTAAGATAACTTCAAGGATTTTGTGGAGAAAACTGATGAAACCACACCCGATTTAGTGAAGGAGGAAGAAGCCTTTTAGAAGGGAAGAAATCTCGCGTAAACCTGTTATGAGAAAGGAGGCAAGGAGTAGCATTAGAATGCTCAAACAACGAAAATATATGAAAAAGGGGAAAACAAAATTTTATAAACAATGTAATATATAATATAAATGTAAGTTTCAATTATTTATAATAACAAGTTCACTTACATGCATTTTGACAGATGTTGTCTTGTTGCTCCTTATGCTCAGCTTGTACTTCAGCGAATGGCCTCCCACTTCCTAGACTTCGAAAATGAGAAGCGAAGACGTGTGGAAGGTGACCCTAAACACATTGATAGACGCTTGTCTAAAGCCACACCCTTGAAGCCTCAATGCCCGCAACGAAGGTGTCGTCTGCTGCACCAACCACCCCCTTGGAGGCTCAATATGCGCCATGAAGGTGTCATCAGCTGCAGCAATGTCAAAATAAAACCAGATGGGAGCGGCATATGCTTCTGAAACCTCCTTTACCATTGGAAGAAACGTTCTTGGTCTTTGGTGCTATACAAAATCTACTGATAACTAGCTATGATGAGAGAGCTTTGCTAATCAATGGACAACGTGCGTTATTAATTTCTAGCTCCGTACATTGCCCTCGAGGCACTATAGAGGTTTGTATTGCATTTGGTATTATTTTATCTATGTTTCTGCTTATTGTTAACTGTACAATTTGCTTAAATTTTTTGCATGTTATTAAACAGATGTGATCCAATCTTATTGCCAGGTCTAAAGACGGGGCAATAGACGATATTCAAACATATGTCTCTTGCAATGGGCATGAGCCAGAGCAACCTCAGGTAATAAAGAAAGAAGCCTTTCACCAGAGGAATAAAGAAAATGATATTGATTTGCAGAGGCAGCTAGCTCAACAGGCCTTCTTCACAACTCTCTACCATTGAATAATCCACCCACCATGTTTGTTTGTTTGTTTGGATGGGATGGAACATAAAAGAAACACCCAGACTATATCTGTAGACGAAGACATGAACCTGGAACAGGGGGTATGTTGCATATAATCTGTAAATAGTCCAAATTGCAGCAAAGGCAAATCTTAAGGTGAGCGAACCCTTGACCTTAGCTACCCTTTCTCCTGCTTGAATCCTTTCTATTGTTGCTTTAACCTGGGTTATAGAATCTGGATCCACTCGAACAGAGACTTTCGGTAAACTCAATCAATTTTTGATTCAAGTCAATCAATTGCCTCTACTTCTTACGCTGGTGAATCAATGGGTTTTGGTTCTTCAACCGTATATGCCATTGGATGATCTGCTGGGTAATTCACTACACATTGAATTAGCAACCCCATGCGAGCAGCAAGATCTTTCAGGGAAGGTAGCAAGTTTGTTCGATGAAGGCAGATTGAAGCTTTGTTGTTTGGTTTAGTTTAGCGAAACAGAATGGGTCTTCGTCAGAGGTCAGTTGCTTTTCCTTTCTCCAAACCTGCACTTTCTACATATTTTTATCATAAATTATATCTGGTATATGTGGATAGCAGCAAGGTTGTTTTCTCTCTCTCTTTGTGATCGATTCAATTTTTATTGAACACCCTCGGAGGTCTATTATCAAGCCAACCATCTTCTTCGCTGATCTTTTACAATTTTGGATTTTGGAAAAGACAAAATGAAGTTAGGTTTGTTTTCAATATGTTTAGCTCTCATGCTATCATGTGTTTTATCGTCCTTCTCCACTGTGAAAGCTAGGCACATGGGCTTAAAGCCTCACGCTATTCATTCCTCAGTGCAGCCTGACCTTCATCAGAAAAACGAAGAACATAGTTTCTTTCAAGATGCATATGTGAGAAGGGGCTCGAAAATGAAGGAGCGATTATCAATCGCTTCATCAGAGAATAAATCCGTTGCCACTGAGTTCAAAGTGTTTGTACAAGACAGCGCTAGTCATAACCGAGCCCACAAAATCAAGGGACCTGAAACGCTGGCCAGCAACGACGATGGAGCTCAAATATTTTCACGGCATCGCAAAAAGTCAGTGAATAAAAGTGCACCAGCAAAGAAGAAGGACATTGTAGTGATGGCATTTACTCCATCATCATCCGGCCATAGCCCAGGGATAGGCCACGATAATCCCCCTGACCCAAGACTCTAGAACTAGCTAGCAAGATCTATATGTATTGCTTGTTTCTCAAGATTATAGTTAATAGAACTTCAATGGGACACTTGGAAGAAGCCATGGCAGCTGTGTACATGCAGCGACAGCGGTGCCAAACTACTTACTTTTAAGAAAAGTACACAGGCGAGTCGAAACTCTTTGGCCTAAGTTCTCTGAAAAGTATACAGGCGACTCCAAACTCTTTACCCTAAGTTTTCAGAAAAGTATACCGTGCAGCGAGGAATAAGAGGTCGAAACACAAACTTTGGATAAAATTCTATTGGGCAGAACATTTTATTTAAAACATTGGCTTAAACCTGACATGTACGGGAAATATTATTTGGTCAAAGCTAATTAATCACTAGTCAACAATGGATCAATCGCTATAGTCCCTGCTATGCCGGAGGCTGGGACTAATAATTCATCAAATTTATCAGATATACTTGTAATTCAGACTCTTTCTGAATAAAGATGCCTGGTTCTTTGGCCAGCCATGCTGACTGAAAAACTATGATGAGTTACGTTAACCTTTAAACGATACTTATTGGTTTCCTGGTTCTTTATTCAAGGATCTGAAAAATATAAACAGCAATGCATTAATGTTTTTTTAGTTTGGAGAAGAAGAAACACGTATTAGATGAGTTTTGATGTCTCCCGCCCAGGTAACCCCTCTTTGTATTATAAAACGAATGGAATTTTTTTGGCATAATTTGGCCAAATCATGAATTAACGAATTTTCAAAATTTTTAATCAATTTAGCCGAATTTGATAACTAAGATTGTTGATAAATTTTATGCCTATATAACATGTGAGTGACGTGGATATGCCGGTAAAAAAACATTCTACAAAACATCAAATTCCGAGAGTTAACACAGTGCTGTTGCACGCATTTTCATTTTGCTTGTGCTTATCAATGGTGGGATTGGATGTGCAAGTAATTAATAAGGAACTACATTTACAAAAAAATAAGGGGTAATATTCATAATTCTAATACTTATAAATAAAACTATGTAATTTAGGAATATTAAGATTTTTTTTAAGGGTAATTAGTAATCAGTAACTGTGAAGTGATATTTCACTGATTATGTAATTGAGGAATATTATTATTAATTTTTTAGTTAATTGGTGAATTAGTAACTTAGGTACGACCATTTTTCACAGTTGTAGTTATCCTAAATAGTAAGATTATATATGCAAGTAATTGATAAGTTGTGACACTTGAAAATGTTAAAGTGTATATAATTTTAATAAAAAAAAATTGAAATTATGCTATTTATATATATGGGTAATTGATGAAGACTGTTTTGAGTAGGATGTTCAAATTTTTATTACAGAGCCTAACATATTTTCTAAAAATAAAATCCAAATAAAAAGAGAATTAAACCCACTTGAACTACTATCCTTGGACCAAAACATCGCTATCTTATAAACTATATATTTCCATATTATAAAATAACCAAAAAGTCTCTCAACAGACTATTAATTATGACAATTTACAATAAACCCACTAACAACCAGTAAAAATATCATCCTTTAACCACCCGGATGCGGGTGTTTTCATTGCCCATTAAAGAGCCGTGCCATGAAGCCACGCGCAGGCAGCTGGAGGCAGGTGGCAAGGTTTGTGATTAAAATTGAGAATAGTGCCGAGGTGACGGGCATTGAAGGAGCATTGATTCGAGAGCAGGCAACCGGTACGCAGAAGGAGGAGGAACGAGGATTAAACAGGGGAATTATGGAGAGTTTTCACAAGCATACAGACAGTGTTGAGGAGAGCCGCGTGACAGCGGAAGGGGCAGCTGATGCTGAAGGAGTAGCTGACAGAGATGAGGCCGGGTGCGCTTGGCATGAGCAGCCAAAGCGTCCTCAGGAGAAGCCTCCTTGGTCAATTATCTGCAGGTCGAAGGTAAGTGAAAAGTACTCTAGTTCTAGCTCTAGAAGCACATTTCAATCCGCGGCAGAGGCCTGGAAGTGGAAAGGGCTTATACTTGACTTCAAGGTGCAAAATCTAGGGCGGAATTTGGCAGGAGCTAGGCTCTTTACAGAGGTTTGCATTGCTAATTCTCATCTTACCAGACTTCGCTTTCTGTTGGAGAATTGGAATAGCACGCTGTGTACTTGGCAAATGGCGCCCAAACTTAGAGCTACTCCAAGAAGGGGCCGAAACGCGGGTTACAGAGGAGGGACGGGAGGCAGAGGCAGATCGCCTCCACGATGAGTCTCTCCGCTTGCGGTGGCTTATCCTACCCCCCAGGACCCTGAAGAATCTGACTCTTCGCTCCACAATTCTGTCCAGACAGCGAAATTCAGATTCAAAAGCAAGTTACACAAGCCAACAGTCATGGCCCTGGTCACTGTGATATTTTCCGAAGAAGAAGCAGAGCAGGGTAGCTCTGAGAATTCAGAGGAGGAACACTCCCCTACCCCTCTGGACAACTCGTCGAAAGAAGAGGACACCATCAGTTCTC
Organism: Pinus taeda; assembly: GCA_000404065.3. Classification (NCBI taxonomy): domain Eukaryota; kingdom Viridiplantae; phylum Streptophyta; class Pinopsida; order Pinales; family Pinaceae; genus Pinus; species Pinus taeda. Next base: position 30,447 of record APFE031331746.1, on the reverse strand, counting down.
AGTCTGCCCATACGGAGCAACCCAGGGGTCAATGAAGTCCAAAGCCAGTTGGAGGATCATAGCATCAGCCAAATGACTGAGAGGATGGAAGTGAAAGCGCACGGACCTGAAAGCTCTCAGCAAGGCAAGGTTTAGTCCGACAAAGTGAAGAAATGGCCGGATAATACTTTTCGTAATCTGTTGCAGCTCAGGCTTCCCCCAGGTGTCAAGCCTACGAATGTTCAAGACGATCTGGAGGTTACGTGGGAACGTGTTTCGGACAAGGAGATTGATCAAGATGATGATGAACGAGGGTGATGGCTATTCAGGGGGCGGAGTTCTCAGGCAGGCCCTGCTCTTTTTTTGGTTTTTCTGTTAGCTTTTTTTAAAATGCATATCAAAAAGCCCTACGCGGCTTTATCTAGTGAATAGCCTAGGCTAAAGATTTTGGACTATCTGGTTAACTGTCTAGTTTTCAGTATGATATACTCATGTAATCTGGTCATAGTTTTTTGGATTCCTGCTCCAGCTTCACAAGCTAGACACATGGTTGTGAGAGCAGAAGATACTGTTAGTTTTGAAATGTTTTCTTGACAGAAAGAGCTGCATGACTCTCTCAGAGGTATCCCCTCTCTGTAAATACTTTTTCTTCTTAACTACTTATTAAAAAAAAAAAAAAATATCATCCTTTAACCAAAAACATAACATTATATTTCCATACTCAACTAATAAACCAAAAAAAAACCATAAGTCTCTCCACTTACAAAAACATGACATTATATCTCCATATTCAAATAAAAGAACCAAAATGTCCGTTGTACGACTCACCATTGATCACTCCAACTATTATCCTTGGACCAAAACGTCACCATCTTATTGATCACTCCCACTGTTATCCTTTGACCAAATATGGAACATTATACTTAAAAATGAAATTATGTAATTCAGGAATGTTGTTATTGTTTTTTAAAGGTAATTGGTGAATTAGTAACTTAGCTAGGCATTTCACACATTATGCAACTTAAGAATATCATTTTTTTTAGGTAATTGGTGAATTAGTAACTTAGTAAATTGGCTTTTCACATACTTTCATTTTCCTTATGAAACTTAACATCAATGATGGAATTGGATATGGAATTGGATATGCAAGTAATTGATAAATTATTACATTTCAAAAAAAAATTAATTATTTTAAATATACATAATTTTAATGGAGTCGTCTAACTCGCTGGAGGAATTGTCTAGACGGTCAAAAGTGGCCACGGGGCAAAAAAATTCAAGAAATCTTGTAGAGTCAGTGTTTGAATTGTGTTTTTAATGGTGGAAAAAAATTCAGCACCATAAAAAACGTCTAGAACACCTAAAATTTTAAAATTTAATAACTATAACTTGGATTCTGGCCACTTTTGATCTTCCAGTGAATTCATCCGCCTCTGGAACTACCTCATGAAACTCACCTTTGATTTTGAAACCTAGCATTAATTATAAAATTTACAATAACCCCACTAATTAACAGTGGAAGTATCCCTTCCTCTTGAAACTCACCAATTAACAGTGGAACTATCAGTTCCTCATGAAACTCACCATTGAAGTATGGCGTAGTCTAACGAGGCTGAGGAGTTGCCCAGAAAGTTATGGAAATTTCGGTGTTATTTAGAGAAAATCCAGTGAGGATTTTTGTAAATTCAAGTTATAGTTGTTAAACTTCAAAATTTTCACTGTCCTAGACGTTTTCGATGGTGCTGAATCCATTTCCACTATCAAAAACACGATTCAAACAGTGCCTCTACAAGATTTTTTGAAATTTTTTTGCCCAAATTCCAACGACTTTTGATCACAAGGAACTTCAATTCCTCCACCTCGGTACACGACTCCTTAAAGTAAGCTTTCCTCATGAAACCCACAATTAACAGTCGAACTTTCAGTGCCTCATGAAACTCACCATTGATCGTGAAACCCACAATTAACAGTCGAACTTTCAGTGCCTCATAAAACTCACCATTGATCGCGAAAAATAATAAAAGTTTACAATAAACCAATTCCTCCACCTCGTTACATGACTCCTTGAAATAAGCGTTCCTCATAAAACCCACAATTAACAGTCGAACTTTCAGTGCCTCATGAAACTCACCATTGATCGTGAAAAATAATAAAAGTTTACAATAAACCCACTGATTAACAGTCGAACTACCAGTCTCTCGTGAAACTCGCGTTTGATTGTGAAAAACAAAATTCCGACCTGTCGGATACGAACCAGCGACCTAAGGATCACATCCAGGACTTTTTATCCTACTACAGTTCTCCGCTCTACCAACTGAGCTAAGGTCGGAAGGATTCACAAAATGCTGATTTCAGAGACAAATGTAGGATCGTAAATGATGTCAATTTCTTGTCACCGTGACGAAGTTATATACTATCGTAACTTTGTGGAATCACGGAAGGTACCCTCCATGTTTTTTTCAAGCTTTTGAAAAACAAAATTATGCTAACGCAATTTTGTGTAAACACCCAAATAAATCAGAGACAACATCAAAGATATTAAGTTACTCTCTTAAATTTTTCGTTAATTAGTGGCCGTTCCAGTGCTATACATAATTGAGTTGTTTTTAGTGTGATTTTTTAGAAGTTTTTTTTGATGGATTTTTCTATTTAATTTTTCTAAAATTTGGTCGAAATTTATTGAAATCACAAATTTGATTGGTACTCCGTGCACGATAGAATTGCCCTAGGGATTTTTTAGGGTGTTAAATCAATATATACAGTAAAAATAACTAGTTTAAATAACACAAATCAAGATTTCATCCCAAATATTTCCACCAAATTTCAACCAAAAACTCTAAAAAATTGCCCCAAAAATAACTTTTAACACAATATCATATCAAAAAAATAATATTTATATTAATATTAATTGATGAATTTTAAATTAACAGATTCATAAAATAACCAAGTTAATTAACAGATTCATATAATCTGTTACGCATTATCAATTCTCCCTCTGCTGTGGTTATAACCAAGTTGTGGATTTGTTTTATACAATAGCGAATCTGTGAATGTGAATTGAAAAGTAACCAAATCTATGAAATACAATATTCTTTTTTAAGTGCCATCATTAAAATAAAATATCTTTAAATGAAAGATAATTATTATCGAGTAACATCTCATTATTTGCGGAATAATTACACCAATTTTTAATTAATTAATTGGTATGCAATTTTATTAATTAACTTTTTTTAATAATTAAATTTTTAATTAATTAATTATTTTAAACAATTAATTTCTAGAATGACCTTTTTCTTTAAGGTAAATAGAATCAAATTATTTTCTAACAATCAAATAATTTGGAAATTCTTTTAGAGGGATGGAGGTTTGCAGCGTGTTAAAGTTTTACGATTAGCCAAAGTTGATGGTGTTAGCGACGAAGATTTTGTCTTTCAGTTTTGAGGTAGGGATTTAGTTAATTTTTCTTTGGTGGTCTGTTTGCGGTCTATGATCTTAGTTGTTGGTTTGCTTTTCCAATTTGGTTCTATGAATGAGCTGGTGGACTACACTTACGATCCTAGTGACTATGCATCGATTTGGTTTGAGGCTCCAGCTCAGTGGCACTCTGTAGAGCTTTGGGACACAACTGGCACATTCTTGATCCGGGACAAGGATATGAATCAGCGCTGAGTTCAACCATTGGAAGAGGACCCGTTGTCTCCCCCTTCTCGTTGTCAAAATGGTTTGGTTTCGGGTACCTTCAATGACCGACTCTTTTAGTGTTGCGAAGGAAACGACCCTAGGTTTTTTTCCTCTTAGCGAGCATGACTCTACTCTCCCATCATTAGTCGGACTATGCACTGGCCAATCTTTCTATGGATTGCTTGGAATTGAGTAGGAACTATCTGTAGAGATATCTCCTCTGGGGTTTGATTTCATACAAAAAGAAGATAATCGAGTGGAGTTATTAGGGGAAGGGTTTTCTGGTAGTGGTGGCCCAAGGTTGGAGGAAGTTCTTATAGGAAGCATTTCACTGGATTTTTTGGAGGAAAACCCGAGAGGCGAAAACGAGACAATGCTCGAATCTATTGGTGGGGAAGGTAGGCATTCGAAAAAACAATGGTGAGCAAGAGAAGCCAATAGAAACCCTAGGAGTTGTAAGGAATTCAAAGGGGAAAAATTGCACAGGGAAGAAGAGGAAGAAGGGTTAGTGTGCAAAAATCAAATGTGAAGGCCAAAAGTTGATGTTAAGGGAGGATGTGTCATTGACAGAAGTAATGATTTTGGTTGAATAGGTCGTGGTTGGGAGAGCTAGGGGTCGATGTTTCTTTGTTAATTATTTGTGAGATTGGGTCAACAAGGAATTGGGAAAATTGTTAGACGTAGTCCCCTTGGTGAATACTCTAGCTCGTGATTGGTTTATGTTCGTATTTGGAATGGCAGAAGCTATAACTTAGGCACTGGGGAAAAACCAAAGGATAGATTCATCGCATGTTATGATGAAATGGTGGAATCCCCTCTTCAATGCAAGTCACGAGAGACTTGACAATCCTCTTGTTTGGATAAGAGTGCCTGAATTCCCCCCACAATATTGGTCAATGGATGTCTTTCGGGCCATAGGGAACAAATTGGGGATGTTCCTAGAAGCCGACGCATCATTCATTTCCTTTGGAAATATGTTTTTGGTGAGGGTTTTGGTTGATTTGGACTCTTGCAACGATTTTTTGGTTGAATTGGATATGTGCTATCAATGCTTTTCCCACATGAAATCATTGATTCCCTTCATATGCTGAAGGTGTCATCGATACAAGCATATTATGAAAGAATGTACTCTTCCATACACTAGTAAGAAAGGTTCAAGGATTATGTGGTTAGGCTAGAAAAGGGGTTCCTTGTCTGAGGATTGGAAAAACAAGGCAGTGGCTCCTATAGCTCAATTGCAGCAGATGGATCAAACATCATCGTTGTTGAAGGACTCAGGACTTGAAGCTATTGGAAATCTTGACAATGTTGTGATGGAAATGGAGCTAAATGGTAGTGATTTGGCTAGTGCTTCAACATCTATGGTAATATCCCCTCCAGGTATTTACCCTCCTGTTCACTTTGTTTTCAATTTAATTAACTCCTTTAATAGTTTGGATATGAGGTTTGGCATTTCATCTCCCTCCTTTCTCCATTGATGTCTCCTCCTCCCTAGCCCCGACTGCACTTATAACTTTCCCTCCCTCTCGTAAATCCTACATGCCCTTCCTCGAAGATAGCATTGCCTTATGTATAGGAAGAATCTTCAAAATCCCCCTCTCACTACAACCTTTGTCCCAGAAACCCTAAGGGGGATGCTATTACAACCTTTGGTGGCCTTGGCTCCTCTTCCCCGACCAAAACTAGTGTTCGATAGAGGGGGAGGAAATCCCACATTTCCAATTCCCAATTAAAAGCTCGTAAGGATGTAGCAGATGGAAAACAAAGGTCGATAGTCGATGTTCTTAGAGTAGCGTGAGACCCTAGGAAGTTATCCTCGTGATTTTGTTATCATTTAACTGTCGGGGTTTGGCTAGCCCATCCAAAAAACTAACCCTGTGAAGATTGGTTTTTTCTAAGAAACCAAACATTATACTACTCCAGAAAACTTTGGGGGGAGGGGGAAAGAATACCTAGGTATTGGAGACCATTTTCTCGAGTTGGCACTTCATATGTTCGAATGTGAGGGGAAGATATGGGGGTTGGCCTTGGGTTTCAATCTAAAGTCTATAAAAGTAAATGGCTCCTGGGGATCATAATTAATTTTGGGTGCGAATATTTTTTCTTGAGAGTTAGGGATGAACTTTCGGGTAATAAATATATATGGGCCTTGTTAAGATAAGGTTCCTTTCTAGGATCAGCTAATGTGAAATTCCCTTATGTCTAATGACAATTTGGTTGTTAGGGGAGACCTTAATATCTTGATTGGGGCTTCTAAAGTCTAGAGCCCTCATGTTAGGACTAACTCTCTCTTTAATTACTTCACACATCTCCTTGTGAGGTGAAAGCTTATTGATGTGGACGTTATCAAATGTAAACCATCTTGGAGAAATAGGTGATCAGGGAAGGCAATGATTGCAAAATGCCTTGATCATTTCCTTATGAAAGAATCTTTAATGGAAAAGGTCCCTTTATATAGGTAGTGGATTGGGACTAGTGGTGAATTTTATCATCATCCCATCTTTCTAGAATTGAAAAGGGGATTACAAAAACTAGCGAGTTCATTTAAATTTAGTGCCTCCCAGCTAAAAGATGAGAATTTCCACAATTTAGTTCAAGAAAACTAGTACATTTTAAATCCAGAAATGGGGGTCCCTATTGCAACCCATTTTGTAGAAAACTTGAAGAGGGCTAAAAAATATACCATCTAGTGGTCCACCCTCAAGAAAATGAGGGAAGATGAAGAACTTGATCCAGTGGAGGAATAACTGAGGAGACTAGAGGATCTTGATGAGGGGGTGCTATGTGTATGAGGATTCCAAGAAAATATTTTTTTAGCTTGAGGTCACCAAAAGAAGAATATTGGAAAAGAAAGAGGAGTTTTGCAGACAAAAAAGCAGAGTTATCTGGCTGAAGAGTGGAGATGAAAATAGTATTTTCAAAATTTTGCAGAGGGGTGAAAAGCTTATAAAACCATTTGGGTGTTGAGCAATCTAGAAGGGGGTAAAGCCACCTCCTTTGAGGAGTTATCCATTCTAGGGCAAGGATGCGAGGGAGCACCCCACCCCTTGAATCCGCTCTCGAAGCGCACTCTAAGGGGAGTGCATCAAATTTCGGGAGCACTCCCGCAAAAAAAATTGTTTCCTTCTTTTCTTTACAAAAAGATAATTCGTAAAGATGTTCTAAACATGGATTTTTCCAAAGAAGCAAGAATTTTTGAGTGGGGAAACCTAATATTCAAGCCCATATCCCTAGTATTGATATGCAATTCATGGTAGTGTTAAATTCTTAAAGCAAAAGTGGCATTCTCCTTTATCTTTCAATTTCATCATTTTACTTAAATTTTTAACATTTTTTTTTAACAGAATCGGTTACTTTTGTATTATAAAAACTCAAAAACATAGTTCTAGTACATAGATATCGGAGGTTTGGGCGGAGAGGATCAAAACCGGGTGCGTAGACCCATTTTCCTCGTTTCTGCCTCTATGATGACTGAAATTGAAGAGAAAACGGCTATATTGCCTAACAAAAACACCACCTAACCGACAGAATTTACAGACCATAGATTTTAGGGAAGTTTCTGAGTGACCGAATCATCAGGGATGGGGTCTCTCCTGACACTAGCTTTAGTAGAGGCCTCTGCTTGATAGCTCTGGGTAAGGGCTCTGATCTGCTCTATGGCTTCCTCCAGATGACTGCACCTTCCTTTCAGATTTTCAATTTCTTCCTTCTGCTTCTCCAATTTCTTCCGCTTCGATCTGCTATCAGCTTCATAATCTTCCTTCAGCTCATTGAAATGCTTGACAAATCTGTTGATCATGATTGTGTGAGTTTTGCACATGGTGCATTCTTTGCTGAAGAGCCTATCTAGATTGATTGCTGGCTCCTGATCGTTCGGCTGGTCCTAATGATCCGCCATGATACTAGGCCGGTTGAGAGAATCTGAAATGAAAGAGAAGGGGTGGAAATCAGGGAGAAGGGGAATATCAAGATGAGAAGCGATTTTATAGAGGAGGAAGAACAGGGGTGGAGGGAGTGAAAAGCGCTGAGGATTGAGGTGGAAGGGCTGCGATGAAGTACTCGGGGCTCTGCAACAAACAAGAAACAAAAGATCAGCTATAAATAAAACCACAGGGCGTAAACCAGCAGTTACCAGGAGCAAGGGGCGGAGCTCTGGATCCCGATTTGAGTTGACAGCTTCAGAATGATGCCATCGCTTGGTGAAATCGCAGAGGAGAAGCCTTGCAATGTCAAGAACTGTTGAGAAGCTGAGGACCAGGTAGCAATAAATAGATACAGTGAGATTTTCCCGATGCTTAATCCAGTTCTGGGAGGATCTGTTCTTGGGAGGGGAGAGATCCTCTGAAATGATTTCGCTGCTGTCGAGGAGCATGCGGAGGGGATGGGCACGGTCACGCCTCCTGAGAATGACTGCGCTGATCATAAGCTGATTCATGATGAGACAAAACTTGGAGATCATAACCGGATCCTGAGGGCGGATAAGTCTCCTTTGGTACCATGTTGGGATTTCGAGGAGATTTGGGGGTGAGGAGGGAGATTTGGGGAAGGACCAGATACGCGGGAGGTGGTGCCTGAGGTGACTGATGTTCAGGGGTGAGGGTATGGGGGAGGTCTGCCTAGGGAATAGCTTTTTCATAAACTGAATCATTCTCCTTGACCTGGCATGTCTGTCTGCCTGTGGCTTTATTGGCTTGTTCATCTACCTCCATGTTGTTTCCTCTTAGAATGTGCTTGAAGGTGACTTCGCTGATACTCCTGATGATTTCCATTATCCTACCTTTGATGCTGTTCAAGGCCATTTTCTTGAAATCTTTCCCTGAGGTCATGGCCGCTATGATAATGGCAGAATCGCCCATGATAAGAAGGTTTTGGAGGCCGAGATTTCTAGCGATAGAGGTCCCTAGAAGGAGGTTGTATGCCTCTGCCTTGTTGTTGGACATGGAGCCTAATCCCCATTCATATGTAACTATGGTTTTCCCTTGAGAGTCTTTAATGATTCCACCAGCTCCAGCTTGACCCAGATTATTTTTTGATGCCCCATCAAAATGGAGGGTGGGTCTCCTTTGTTTTTGTATCCAGTTTTTGACTTCTTCCTTGGTTCCTCTCAACTTCCAGTCCAGATTTCCTTTTCCTATGTTTACATTATTTTGAGTTCTTGTTTCATAATTGAATTTACTCATCCACTCTTTTACCCTTGCATCTGTCAATTCCGAGTCTGCCTGGGTTATACCATTTGCTTCAATGGTCTCTGAGATGAGTGCAATCGTTTTAGCCAGGGTGCTAGATATACTTGGCTTCTTGTTGTTAAATATGCACTTGTTTCTGGCGATCCATATCTGCCAGCAGAGATTTGAGGGAATACTGTTCCACATCCTTTTAGCTAGGCTCTTGTTTTTGTTGGATTGGGGGAAACATTTCCCCCAGCTTTTCTGAAGGAGAGTGATCTGGTTGGGGAGATCGCCAGTGATTAGAGGGCTGATGATGAGATTCCAGCAAGATCTTGCAAAGGGGCACTCTATAAACAGATGGTTGCTACTTTCCTCCGCCTCCCTGCACATGTAGCAGATTGAGGGGCCATGAATGCCCTTCTTCCTGAGGTTTTCCGCAGTAAGTATTTTGTCATGAAGAAGGGTCCAATTGAAAAGTTTAACCTTTGGCAGGCATTCGATTCTCCAAGCTGCTTTGTGAAGTGGCCAGTTGTTTATTGCTGTGGCATTTTGGAGTGCTCTGTAGCCCTCTTTGACTGTGTAGCTGCCACCATTTGGGTCCCAAACAAACTTGTCATTTGACATTCTGTTTGTGGGGGCTGAGCCAATGAGAGAAGTCTTAAGATCGGCCCATAGGTTCTTGAGATCATTGGGGAGGGAGAAAGAACTCCAACCTATCCAACAGTTCTGTTCCCAGAGAGAGATATCATAGAGAGTTTTGAGGTTTGCCTCCCTCATCCACCGTTGCAGGGGCCTGAAATTAGGGAGTGATCCCCTAGCCTCCGAGCCCATTATTCTATCCTCCCATATGCTGATATCTCTACCATTGCCCGGAGCTCTTGAGATATGGGATTTGATTTGGGGGAGAGTTTTTTTGATCAGCTTCCAAACAGGTGTACACTGTCTGTTGATGATGGTTTCTGAGAGGATATTGCTGTTGACCCCATTCAGGTATTTCCTCTTGATGACCTCTGTCCACCAGGCTCCTCTCTCACTGAGAATCCTCCAGATCAATTTGAAGCCCATAGCCATGTTTGCTAGCCTTGGAACTCTGATTCTGAGCCCTCCTTTTTCTAAGGGGAGAATGACCTTGCCCCACTTTACCAAGCTGAACTTTTTTGTGTCTTGCTTTCCTCCTTGCCACAAAAAGCTTCTGATTATCAACTCCATGTGCTTATGGATGCTTGCTGGAGTGAGAGTAGTGGCGAATTGATAGATTGTGAGGGCTGAAAGGATGGCCTTGATGAGAATTGTTCTGCCCGCTAGATTAAGCCAATACACTCCCCAGCTCTGGAGCTTCCCTCTCAATTTCTCAATTAGCTTGACCCAAATCTCAGTTTTGATTGATTCCTTGGCTAATGGTAGCCCCAAGTACATAAAATGGGACCAGTTCCTTTGGGCAGGGATCTCCATGATTAAAGAGATTCTCTGGGTTATGTATCTTGGGACATTCCAAGTGTAGATCATGCACTTGTTGTTGCTTAGTTTACCTCCAGAAGCTTGGAGAAAGAGATCCAATGTTTTCTTGAACCTCCAGGCCATAAGGCTTGAGGCACCTCCGATTAACAGAGTGTCATCAACAAAAAGGGAGTGATTAATCCCCTTGGTTCCTCGAACTATATCGACCCCTGTTATTTCCTTTAGCCTGTGCTTATTCTCCAGATGCAAGCTTAGAGTTTCAGCCATGATAATATAGAGAAAGGGAGATAGCGGGCATCCTTGCCTCAGGCCTCTTGAACTTTTGAAGGCATTACAGGGCCTACCATTAATGAGGGGAGCTGTCCAGTTGAAGGAAATGCATTCCATGACCCTGCTGATGAAGAACTCAGAGATACCAAAATTCTTCAGAACAACCTGAAGGAATGAATGGTTAACCCGGTCAAAGGCGTTCGCCATGTCAAGTTTGATGATCATGCCCCTTTCCTTTCTAGATATACTGCTGTGGATTTCCTCCTGAATGAGAATGACATTATCCGTTATATGTCTCCTAGGGACGAAGCCTCCTTGGTTCTCAGAGATGAGGGAAGGAAGAATTTTTTTAAGCCTGTTTGCCAAGATCTTTGTGATGATTTTGTAGGAGACATTGCACAAGGATATAGGGCGGAATCTATCAAAAGTTTGAGGGTTGGGGTCTTTAGGGATAAGAACTAGGTGGGAGGATTTAATGCTGCTGCCCATTTTGCATTTTGTGAAGAAGTTTTTTGCCATTCTTATGTAATCCTTCTTGATAATTTCCTAATGGGTTTTGTAAAAGGCCGTTGTGAAACCATCAGGGCCTGGAGCCTTGTCCAAGGGCATGCTGTGAATTGACCATTCTATCTCCTCCGTCGTGACCTCCTTGACCAAATCTGCATTTTGGGCTTCTGAGATCTTGTTATCAATTATATTGAGGAAATCCGGGTTTTCCAAGTAATGAGGATCAGCTGTTAGAAGAGTTTGAAAATGTCTGGACGCTGCTTCCTTAATTTCCTCTTGTTCTGTTAGGACTCTTCCCTCAACTGTTATTCTTTCAATGTTATTCCCTGCTCGCCTTAGTTTGAGGTTGTTATGAAAAAAAGAGGTATTTTTGTCTCCTGATCTGAGCCAAAGGCATCGAGATTTCTGCCTTTGCTCCTCCTCTTCCATTCGGTTCTGTTTGTACAGCTCCTTATACAGTTCATTTTCTTTCATTTGATCTTCTTCTGTGTCTTGGGCGCTTTCTTTTTCTTGGTTCCACTGTGCTAGTTTCATCGGTTTTTTTTTCCCCTCCTCTATTGCGTATTGCCTTGCCCATTGCTTGATGGCTGTCCGGAGGAGCTTGAGCTTTGTTTCCCAGATGAAATGAGGGGAGACCGAAATGTCTATTGCCCAGTGATCCTTTATCAAGTTTCTAAAATCTTCGCTGCTGTCCCATGTTCTGTTGTACTTAAAGGGAATCGGTCCCATATTTTTCCCTTTGTCCAAATGCAATGCCACTGGTTTATGGTCTGAAATATAGCCTTGGATAATTGTGCTTTGTATCCTTGAGAAGTTAGCCACTATTCTCTCTTGTGCCAAGATACGATCCAGCCTCTCTTTTATGTTATTTTTGCCTGTTCTCTTATTTGACCATGTGAAACGTCCATTTTGGGGTGGGATGTCAACTAGACTGTGGGCTTGGATGTTTTCTTCTAATGCTTCTCTTGAGGGGTCTGCAAAGAAATTCCCTCCCATCTTCTCTTTCGCACTCCTTATTAAGTTCAAATCTCCTCCCAGGAAGATGTTCCGTCCCTGGGCAGTCATTAGATCTGAGGTGATTGACTCCCAGCAAGAGGCTTTTTCTATGAAGTGGGGGGGAGCGTAGACATTATATATTGTGTATTCCTCTGTCATGGTTATATTTTGCATATCTAGTCTTGTCCACCATCTGTTCTGCCTGCAGTCTTTGAGTTTCCATTTGTTTTTGTCCCAAATTGTCCCTATTCCTCCTGAGGCTCCCACTGCGCTTAGTGCTATTCCTTCATAATTTCTGCTTCTTTTCATGCTGTTTTGAAATTCCTGTTCAGTGATTTTGGTCTCCTGGAGTAGGAGGAAGTCTGGATGTTCTGATTTTAGAAGGTCTCAGACTGCATTAGCTTTTAGGGAGGAGCCCATCCCCCTACAATTCCAAGAGACCAAAATCATCATTTACTTTGTTTATTGTAGGCCCCGCTTTTCTCTTTCATCTTCTCTCCACTTCCTTTGGTCTTATCTAGATATGTATCCATTGGCTGTTGGGTCCCTGTGGCCATTTCTTTTGCAGCTTTCTCATCCCTTATCTCTTTGTTTGATTTCCTTCCCACTTTTCTGGGAGGGTCAATGGAGGTGATGTTTTCTTTCGACTTGTTCCTAGTTAGGATTCTTCCAACTATTGGGGGGGGGGGGCTCTGGGGGGGGAGGAAGGAGTTTCCTTGGGGCCTCTCGGGGAAGGGGGATGGGAAGGGGGTTCCTCTGCAGACAGAGATTCGAAAGGATTGGAGGAAGAGGGGAAGGAAGGGCTAGATCCAGAGGGTTGGGGGGGGGGGATGGGGGTTTCAGAGGGGGGCTTTGAGGATGCTCCTAGAGGGGGGTTTGATTTTTTCTTCTTGACTATTTCCCATGCTTCTTCAGGAGCTTCAACATTGTTAACAGAGTCTATTGCTTTAGATTTACTGCATCTATTAGCAAAATGCCCATATTCATGACATACCTTGCACTTGAAAGGCAGCTGCTCGTAGTCCACTTGCTGTATGTGCGTCCACTGGTCGAATTTAAGTTTGATTGCTTCTGGTAACCCTTTTCCCAGATCAACTTCTACACATATCCAAGCACATGCGTGCATGTTCTCCTTTGGTTCCGATCTGTCAATGTATTTCCCAACAACGTTCCCGATGGCTTTCACAGATTCATCTCCCCAGCAGTGTAGAGGCAGGTGGGGAAGGCGAACCCAAACAGGGACAACGTTGGGAACATCCATCTCAGGATCGAAGTCGGGGGTCCATCTGTTGAGGTAAAGGCCTCTGGTATCCATAAAGTAAGGGCCATTTCTGAAGATAAGATTACGATCCTCCACTGATTCGAAGAGGAAGGTGAAAAACCCCCTCCCACAGAACCTTATTGCTATCTTTCCTTGGACCATCGAGTTCCAGTTCCTTTCTACCCATTGTTGGACTGTGCGGGGAGAAGGCCATAGTCCCATGAACTGGCCTACCAAGCCACGCTCTGCTAAGGCAACAACAGCTCTCCTTGGTAGGGCTGGAGGGAGCGAGACTTCCGGAATTTCATCAAGTTTTTTGATAAACTTTGATGCTGTAGGACGGATTTTCTCCGAAGCGTTCTCTGGGATGAGCGAAGCAAAAGACTTCTCCAAGTCATCCTGATCCAGAAAGGGAGGATCCATTGCGGGCACGGGCAGCAGCACAGATGGTGCTCCAGCGGAGGCCCAAAGGGAGGGGAGGGCAGAAGGCCCAAAGGAAAGGGAGGGCAGGAGGCCCCAGGCGATCAGCAGAGGGAGAAAGCAGCCTAGCAGCGGCGCTGCCAGGTGCAGGCACGCAGAGGGGAGGTCAGAGGCGCAGCAGGGCGCGGGATCGCCAGAGCGCGCAGCGGCAACGCACCTCCTAATGCATGGATATTCTAAATTTTTAACATTACTATGAAATGACTCAAGATGTTTAAGTTTGGTTCTGACCTCATTGGATTTCTTATCGAGAAAGTAGAATTTTAGATCTGACTCAAAATCTAGTAGAATTATTAGTTTTTCAGTATTTCTGGATTGGGGGACTGTATTGTTTCCATTGGATTTTTTCATGTACTAGGTATGGAACTCATATTTAATCAAGAGCACCAAGCCCTCTATGCACCTTAGTGACATTTGTGATGAACTCCTCTATCATGACCCTACTAAAAATGTACCCATCACTCAAACAAAATCTTGGCTTGACATGCTACATTTTTTCTATCTTATGTTAATGCTTAGAGGATGATGTTACTGACAAAGATGCTAAGATAGACAATGATTTTGATCATATGTACGTATTTGTTATAGAATGATTTTCTTGGATTCTAGAGGTCATCTAGAGCCTATTTTTTGATGCATTTTCGGTTCAAAGATGGATTGCACTAAATGTTATTTTGGTTTTGTGCACCCTTACATGCTATATAAATGAGAACATGCAGTTTGTGGACCTGTGGTTGATGAAGATTATAACTAGTAGATGAATGAGGTTATATGGTTTAATGAATGTTTTTATATTTTTTATCACTAATTCATCATTCTACATGATTTTGTTGACATATATGCATCAAAGTATATAAAAATATATATTATATAAAATTTGCTCCCAAAATCACTCCTGACCTAGGAGCTTTTGAAAATTTTGCTCCCCACTCCCGCTTTCGCTTCTACTCTCGTTCCCAAGAAGCCATGGTCCGGGGAAGAGACACTTTATTAACTTGTATAAATATCCTTTGGAAGCCTTTGTTGAAGAAGTGATTCTCCTGGCTTAGTATTTTCCCCATTTTGCAAATGATGAATTCGAAAGAGAATTAGAAATGGTCCTTCACATTCTCCAGAAAGACAATATCCCTGGCCTAGATGGATGACCGGTTGAATTTTTTCTAGGTCTTTATGACATTTTGGGTGATGACTTGTTAAGAGTGGTTGAGGACTCCCAACAAAATGGAAGGATGTTAGCATCTTTCAACTCAACCTTTATTGCTCTCATCCCCTAATCATGTTATCCTTAATATTTTGATGATTTTAGGCCAATCTCCCTATGTAACTATATATACAAAGTGGTTGTGAAAATCATTGCAATCAGGATCAAATCGATACTTTCCAAAAATGTTTCCAAGGAGAAATTTGGGTTCTTGGAAGGGTACCAGATCCATAAAGTGATTGGGGTTTCTTAAGAAGGTCTTCATAGCCTAAAAACCATAAAGTTGAAAGGTATGGTGATTAAGATTGACCTATCTAAAGCATATGGTAGGATCAAATGGCTATTTTCACACATGATTCTTACTCACTTGGGCCTTGAAGTCTCCTTCATCATTTGGATTATGAGTTGTATTACTTCTATCTCATTTGTGGTTCTCATCAATGTATCAACTTCCCCCTTTTTTCATGCTTAACATGGGCTTCACCAAGGATTCCAATTATCCCCTTTATTGTTCCTTCTAGTGGCTAAAGGTATTAGCTAGCTTCTATTAGATGCCAGAAGGAGGGAGGACTTGAAGGGCTTTGTCATGGCTGAAGAGTTGGTGATCACTCACTTGTTGTTTGTTGAAAACATACTAATATTTAATGATGGCTCTAGATCTGATATTGCATCGATTAAAGCATATATTCTCCTCTTCGAGAAAGATACTGGCATGCAAGTTAATATTTCAAAATATACCTTTACCCTCTTGCCCTTTCTATTGATGAAACTAGAAATGTGCAAGATACCTTTCCTTTTCATATTAACACTTTTGATGATAGTCCTAAGAACCCGAGGTTTCATCTAAAACCAAATGATTGTAGGAAGGAAGATTGACACTGGTTAATTGCAAAAATGGAAAAACGTTTATTGGTGTGGAGTTCCATATGGTTGTCAAGAGTAGGTAGATTGGTTCTCATTAAATCAATGCTAGAGGCCATCCTGATGTATTGGATGTCCTTATCATAGATTCCAAAAGGTGTTCTAAATACTATGCACAAACTCTACTCTCGTTTTTCATGGGTAGGTTCAAAATATGAATATGTGCTTCCATGGGTGTGATTGGAGGAAATTGAAATGCCCAAAGCTTGGAGTGGTTGGGGCATAAAAAAATTCCCTTATTTGTGAAAGTTCTTGCTACAAAGGTGGGTTGGAGGCTACTTTCTACAAATAATCTTTGGTATTCAATTGTACACTGAAATCATATATATCCTAATTCTATTGAAGAATGGATTCATTCTCTAGATAAGTAAAAATCAAACATATCATTCATTTGGAAATTTGTTTTGTCATCCATCTCCGTGAGTGAAGGAGAATTGCTTGGAAGGTTGGTAATGGTGAAAATATGAGGATTGGTGTGGATTCGTGGGTTGGTTGTGGGGAAATTTTTTATCTCACTCATGACTTGGTAAACTTTCTAAATAGTATTGGAAGGGTAACTCTTAATTAGGTGAAAAACAATATGTACACATCCATTTGGGATTAATGTTGCGCTGATTGATTTTAGTTGAATATTTCGAAAGCTTATGTGGAATGGTGGCATAATTGTACAATTGGCTTAAATTTATCGCATGTTTGGCTAAGAGGTAGGGAGAATATGATGGAGATAGCTACACGGGGGAGAACGATGGAGCTCTGATAAGCTGTAGAGTCAGAATTTGGCTAGGGCTTAGGGTTATTATCTACTGCAGCTGCAACTATCTCTTGCCTACCACAATCTGTGTGGAGACCTCACCATGATGGTCTGCCACATATTCCATCAATAGTGGTCAGTGCTTCCTACGACCGTTACTATCATTTTGTTTTAGGTTGCACTCTTTGTCGGTGATGGAGGAGGAAGTTGTCGACTATTCAGAGGAGCCTTTCCCATACGAGCCCATTTGGACTTACCCTAGCTCTCAATTGGATGTGTTGTTTTCTGGGTCCCTAGGTCATCCTCTTTCATCGTGGTTGGGACCGCCGCCTGTCCGCCCAGACCTCGGTACCTCCGTTCCCTGCCTGTCGTTTACATCTCTTTCTATCTCTTCGCAAGACCTCAATAGCCCTTCATTCTCTCCAGCCACCTTACAATTTATTGCATCTTGTGTTTCTCCATCCCTTACTTTCGATCTTTCGCTCCCTGATCCGCCCCATTTTTCGTCCGGTAATGCGCAACCCTCGTCTGGGGGTATTGACTCTGGGATCAATCCCCTTCCTCTCAACCTGAATTCATCCTCAGTTCTAACCTCTCTTGTTGTACCTAGGCAACCATCCCTTTCATTTGGCTGTTTCATTACCTCGACCATAAACCCTAGGCCACTCAACCCAAGGTCACAAGAGGCTCCCTTGGATACCCAGGACACCCTTCAAGATCATCCAAAGGACCCTTGTTCGGGCAAGGACAGAAGAACAAAGTGTTTCAAAGCCTTACGCAGGGAGTTGTCCCTTTGTTTCGTGAATGAGTACAAATGGGCGACGTTGTAGATACAATGAACAAGGTTATGGTGGGAAGGGTCAGAGGAAGGACATACTCAGTTTCCCGACTCCATCTTTGGGTCATTGAGATTTGGGGGAACATTTTCAGTGAACTCTCGTCTGTTACCACTCTGGCTCATGGATGGTTTTCACTAAGCTTTCTAAGGGAGGATTATACATCATGGGTCCTCCCTCGGTACTCGCACATTGAATTGGAACCCGTGATGCTTAAGAGATGAAGCCGTCTTTTTGACCCCGAGCAGGAATAATTGGGTGTTGGGCCGCTTTGGGTTTTCCTCTGGGGACTTCCATTGCATTTCTAGTCTGAGGACATTTTCACTAGTATTGCGAGTTCATTGGGCACGTTTCTGGATTATGATAAATCTTTCATTACCTCTTGCAACAAATCGTTGGCTCGCATCCTGATGTACCTGGACACTAGAGACGGATTGGAGGAGAAGATCACTCTTTACTGGAAAAGATTCACTCGCATTCATATTATGGATTATGAAGGGGTGCCATTCAGATGCAGGAGGTGTCACAAGATCGACCATCTCTACAAAGAATGCCCATTAGTCACTGTTGCCTCCTCCCCCATCAAAGACACAGATGGAGCTGGCCCTATGGCACAGGCACCTGTGAAGAAGTAGCCTCCTCATTCCTCTCGTCTAAAGCCACTGGGGCAAAGTTCTGCATAGACGACTTCTTTAGCGACTCCCCGACCTCCTTCTCTTCCCATGATGAGATCTCAGGCAGCTGTTGCAACCGCCCTTTCTGCAGGTATTTTTCCACCTCTTTGCTCTACATCTTCTTTATCATTATCTACTTTTGCACCGCAATTGCATGTTGCATTTGCATCCATTGCATGCATATCCACCACTTCTCTTACTTTCCCTCTAAACCCCCTCCCCCATCCTATACTACCACCTTGCCATCTATCCCAGGGTTGTCCACTTCTCCTCCCTCTCTTGATGCTTCAGACTCCTCCTGTCACTCTCACCCCTACAATCTTCGATCTCGGGGGAAACACCCCTCTGAGCCCTCTGGTATTGGCCTAGTCTCCCCTCCCCCCCCCCCCCCCCCAAGATCATCAAGCCCTCCTAGGGGTCAACATTCTTTCATTTCTAAATCCATTATCCAAGCAGAGGTGGATGTGGCTCAGGGTAAGAAATCGACACTGGATAGGGTTCTTAGAGCATCAGACACCCTCCCCTGGCCACCCCCTTGAAGTGGTTCTCTTTCAACTACAAAGAGCTGGATAACCCTACAAAAAAATAGCCCTCAGAAGACTTCTGGATTCTTAGCAGATCGATATAATATATCTTCAAGAAACCATCGGAATGGTCGAGTAGGTCATCTCTGTGATGAATACCCTGAAATCGGGATGGACCTTCCATGCTCTAGATTTCAGTGGACAATCAGGGGGCATTTCTCTTGGCATTAACCCTCGCATGATTAAGCTTCTTTCATCCTGGGGGGTGGGGGGGGCTGGCTTTATTGGTATGGATATATACTCCTCGAAGCTGGGCCTGGACTTCAAAATTATCGATGTTTATGCTCCCTAACATAACAAGGATGCTTTTTGGGATCACCTTCTCAACCTATCCCTCACAATCACTGAACACCTTATTATAGGAGGGGATCTCAATTTCTCAATTGGACATGTGGAATCTTAGGGACATAATTCCCAGTTAGACCCCCTCTCAGACACCATGGAGCATCTTTTGGAGCAGGACAATCTCGTAGATATCCCTATGAATAAGCTGCAACCGACTTAGCGTAACAGAAGGACTGGAGAGGCATCTCTGGCCAGAAGGTTGGATCGCTTCTAAATAAAGGAGAACTTAGTAGGGCCTTGACAAATTTCCATCAGTGGGTGGGGTCTAGAGGTGTTTTTGACCACTCCCCTATTTTTCTGGAGCTGTTGAGACCCTTTTAGAAACCAAGAGCACCCTTTAAATTCAACTCTAGCTGGTTGATGGACCCTGATTACATCAAATTGGTATTTGACTATTGGCGATCTCACCCTCCTAATTTGGGGAGGACTATTTTAGAAGGATTTTGTCACAATCTGAATGACCTAAAGAGATTATCTATACAATGGGATAAACATAAAAGAGATTGGGACGAGCAGACTCTAAGGCTATCGAAGACAAGTTGGAAGAACTGATGGATGATAACGAGAGGGGCTTCTCCTCTGTAGAAGCTAAAATCTCCCTCATAGACCTGGAGATGCAGCAATCCAAATTTTTTAAAGATTGAGAGGAGACTTGGCACCTTAGAAGTAAGGGTACATGGTTACAAACAGGAGATGACAACACCAAATTCTTCCACAATTTTTTCAAATGGGAGAAGGGAAATTAATACTATCTGGCAAATGCCTAATGAGGATGGCCAACCTACTCATGCTTTTCACCAATTGGCACACCTTGGTACAAACCACTTTCAACATATTTTCAAGGCTCCTCTTGGGGCCACTCTAGCTGAAATCGTTAGAGTTGCTAGACTATTTCCTCGATTTGTTGATCATGATGCTCAAGCTAACCTCATCAAGTTTGTTATAATGGAGGAACTGGAAAGCACCCTCAAATGGTTTAAAAAGGATAAAATCCCTAGCTCGAATGGATGGTCTGTCGAATTCTATTTGGATTTTTTCGAGATCATTGGCCAAGACCTACTTAAGGTTGTGGAGGAATGCAGAACATCGGGTCAAATGTATGAGGCCTTCAATCCCACCTTCATTGCCCTCATCCCCAAAGTCGACTCCCCACCATCCTTCAACGATTTTAGGCCTATCTCCCTTTGAAATTGCCTCTATAATATTATTTCCAAAATCATCGCCAATCGGCTAAAGTCCATCCTATCTACCCATTTATCATCTTAACAATTTTCTTTTCTACATAACAGACATATTCATGAGGCCATTGGCATCGCTCAGGAAGTCCTTCACTCCATTAAGACTAGGCATTTAAAAGGCTCTATTCTCAAGATCGATCTCTCTAAGGCTTTTGATCGTGTTAGTTGGTTATATATCAGAATGTTTTTAACTCACTTAGGCTTCCCCCTTCCTTTCATTCATTGGATTATGTGTTGTATTACTTTTGTTTCCTTCAACATTCTCATAAATGGCTCGGCCTCCAACTTCTTCCATGCAGAGTGAGGACTCAGATAAGGATGTCCCCTCTCTCCACTCATATTCCTCCTTGTTATGGAAGGTTTGAGCAGTTTAATATTACAGGAAAGAAGAGATGGTTGACTTCAGGGCATCAAGACTACAGATCATTGTATCATCTCCCATCTACTTTTTGTTGTGATGTCCTCTTATTTCTCAGTGGGGGTATTTGGGACTTTACTATCTTCTCTGAAATCATGGAGATCTCCTGAATTGCAATTGACATGGAAGAAAACTGATTGAAATCCACCATCTCCTTCTCTGAATGTTCCCCTCTAGAAATCTGGACTGCTATTCAGAAGTTCCCTTATGAGAGACTCAATTTGGAAGATGGGCTTAAATATCTTTTGTTCCGCATCAATCCACATAGTTACAAGATTGTAGACTAGATTTGGTTTGTGGTGAAGGTGGAAAAAAGACTACATAACTAGACTTACAGGTTCTTATCCAGAGCAAGGCATTTAGTCCTTATCAAATCGGTCCTAGAGGCAACCCCAATATATTGTATGTCCTTGGCATGGATTCCCAAAGGAATACTATGTTGAATACAAAAAAATGTTGTAGATTCCTATGGAATGGGTTCAAGGAGGGGTGGCCATTTGCTTGGGTGGGCTGGAGTCATATTTCCCTTCCAAAGAAATGGCATGGTTGGCGATTGAAGGACCTACCCTCCTTTGCACATTCTCTCGCTGCCAATATGGGCTAGCATATTCTCATGAAACGCAGCCTCTGGACTGCTGTGGTCCATCACAAATACATTTGGCATCTACATACTATGGATTGGATTTGACTCTCGTCCTGGCACAGAGCTGGTATTTCGATGATTTGGAGAGTTGTTCTATGCACCCTTCCCACTATTAGAGATGGCCTTGTACGATGTATTAAATCTGGCATATCAGTGCGCATTGGACTGGACCCTTGGACATGATGCAACAACATGTATAGGTTGCCCCTTGATCTTATCAATTTCTTAAATGATCGAGGCATCAACTCAATTGCTCATATTGCTGATTCAGAAAATTCCACCATATTTGCACAAGCTTGGAAATCAGTTGATCTTCTAGGAATCCCTGTTCAATGGCAACAGGATTGGGTGGGCTATATCTCTGCTTTAACATAATCGCATGTTCGTATATCGAAGGATGAAGATGAAATAATTTGGGCTCTCACAACACATGGAATATACTCTCCAAAAGAAGGCTATCCTATTATTTATGTTGCAAACAAACCTCCTGTTTTGGCCGTATGGTGGCACTCCCGTTAGAAGCTCAAGCCCCTCCACGTACTAGGTTGTTTATGTGGAATTTTCTTATGAAAAAAACTCCTACTAGGGAAAATCTGAAGAAAAGGTCTTTTTATGGACCCTCCTGGTGCATTCTCTATCATCAAGCTGATGAATCAAATGAACACCCCTTTCTTATCTTCCCTGCTGTTGTCAATTTATCAGAATAGGTTCTCACCTCACTGGTTATAGCACAAAGATGGCATAGATACAATATATTGAATGCTTGGAATTGATGGTGGATTGCGTCCTCAAACCTGAAATCTCGCAACCTCCCCCTTCTTATCTGTTGGTCACTCTGGTTGAATAGGAATGGAATCATATTTAGAGATAAAGTTGTTTGGTGGCCTCGTGTTATCTCCTTGATTATAAATTCTTTCCATGAAATACCCGACAAGGAACACTCTCCTCCTATCCGTGTTATTACACATGAAGATATAGACCGAAATCATCTCGGGCATACTTTGATGGCTCTGCTCAAGATCAAGGATGTGTGGGGGGGGGGGGAGTACTTTTGCATCTATCTGTCACTTATTCATCTTGTATACAGATGGGCCTGGGGGATGGAACAAACAACTGTGATAAACTCATCTCACTTAGACATTTGCTTCATTTTGATCTTAATCATGATTGCAGATACCTTCAGATTTTCAGAGACTCCAAAATCATTATAAATTGGTTCAATAACACAAACATATGTCATGTGAACTCTCTCAGGAACATATTGGATGAAGCCATACAGTTCAAATCACATTTTGGTTATATTTCTTGCCATCATATTTATAGGGAATGTAATCAGATTGCTGACCAGCTATCCAAGGAGGTCGCGGTCCAGCCAAGGGGTCTATGGTTAATACAAGAACATCGAGATGATGAACATCACCAGTATTACCATCGACCATACATAGATCATAATTTTTAGGGGGCTGATAGGACCTAAATATAGTCATTCTTGTTGATATACAATAGAACATTTTTTATGCTTTTTATATCCATCTACATATTTATCCGATCAGCTACAACATACCCTCTTAGGTAACCTTTTGTACAAACATATATATTTTTGAAGGCGTCAGCCTAACTATATGCATATGCCTGGTTGGCATCTACAACATGTAATTTTCTCAAATTAATAGAAAATTGTGATTTTTCCTCGGGGAAAAAAAAGAGATAGGGAGGGTACATTATGTTGGATCTATTCTCCCTTTGGGGAATACACACCCAGAACTAATTAACTTTATTTAATCAATGCTAATAGGAGGCCCAGGCATGGTGGTGTAAGAAAATCTAGAAACCAAGACATCCAACAAAGGGTCGAATTTTTATGTGGTTCCTTATTGAAAACAAAACTCCCACCTGGAACCATTTACAAAAGAGGTAGAAGGAAGAGCCTAGTTGGTGCACTCTTTGTAAAAAATGTTGAAGAATTTGTGGCCTGCTTTTTTTTGACATGCCCCTTCACCTTAGGGGTATGGGCAGATTTTAGAAATAATATTGGCTTTGGAATAATATTGCAAGGGGAGTATTTTCCTTAAGCATGGAAAATTTGGTGGGAGCAGATAAGTGTAAAGTTGTATATGAACATTTCCCAACTTATTTGTTGGGGAGTGTGGATCACCATAAAAAAATCTATTTTCTAGGATAAGTTATCATCCTCTGATATGGTGGTCGCTCAAGTCCTTTCTATTTTCTCCCTTCTACCTTTGTCAGAAGCTGCATATGCTCCTCGAATTATAACTACAGAAGCAATCAATACTTCCTCTCCTTGGGCTTATTTCGATAGGGCATCCCTTGCTAGTGGTGAATGTGGGGGAGGGGCAGTGCTTTATCTTTAGGAACAATACTCTTTCAAACTTTAGATTGGTCTAAGAAGAGGATCAAACAACTATGTGAAGTTGTTAGCTCTAAAGTACCTCCTATTGTTTTCTATTGAAAAAGAATGTCGACCCTTACAAATTTTTGGAGACTCCATCGTTGTCATTAACTGGTTCAATGAGACTCAGAGATGTCACAATCACACACTGTTGCCCATATTGGAAGATATTCTACATATAAAACATTTATTTTCTCTTTCTTGTTGTCACATCTATAGGGAGAACAACATAGCCACAAAAACTTTATCTAAGGTGTTGCTTAGGATATGGGAATTCAGAAAATCATTGAACAACTAGGTGAAGATACACATGAGTATTTTCATAGGCGAAGGTCTATAAATATTTATTTTTTGTTTTTTGTTTTTGCTCATGATTGAGAATGGTTGATGTTTATGTATATAAAGTTGAATATGAACCTTTATATGTATATTTATGTATACAGTTCAGACCTAGTATGTCTAATTTTGAACGGGTTTCATCTTGATCTTTCCAGTTATGTTTACAGTTAGGATTTTAAAAATGCACATAGATGCATCAACAAAATGTAATGTTTTCATTATCTAATGAAAAATAATGATTTTTTGCTTAGGAAAAAAAAATTAAATAATCTATGTGGAAAGGGAACATCTAACTTCATAACTTCTTAACACACACACACACACATATGGATCTAGCCTCAAGGGTTAGCTCAAGTGGTCCAGAGCTAGATGTGCAGTTCTTTGATATTGTTACTAGTTGTTGTTGATCACGGGCTTGACTCTCTTCGATTCCTTCGATGCGATACCTCGAGTCGACGATTTACCCAATTTACCATTGACGAAATGTGGGAAATTTCTTTGGGGTTTCGATGCTTTATATATCTATATCTATATATATATATATATAGAGCTATATATGAAGTTATTTGATATTGTTTACTAGTTTTTGTAAGATCCAGCGGCTTGACTTTCTTCGAATTCTTCTTCCGAAGCAAGACTTCGTGTCGATGATTTCCCCAATTTTACCATCGATGAAATGTGAGAAATTACTCTAGGATTTTGGATGCTTTCATTCCAAGTAAATATATATCTATATATATATAATATATAATATATATATATATATTATAATATATATATATATATATATATATATATATTATAATATATATATATATATATATATATATATATATATATATATTATATATATATATATATAATATATATATAATATATATCTATCTATATATATATATATATATATATATATTATATATATATATGTATATATATATTCTCACCAATATACAATTTGGTATGTATTTAGTTAAAGAACTTTGAATTTTATTATTTACAAATAATCTTGATTAGGAAAGAGGGTTGAAAAAGGGAAAATTAGGAGTTTCAAACCGGACAAGCATCTATGAGCGTTATAGGTCTATAAATTAAGGCATTTTCTCCTCTATTCTCTGGTGGCAATTGTAGGTCTGTAACTCCTGATTGGATTATAAGTCTTAAACAGGAGTACCCTAGTGAGAGGGGTTGGGCACCCCTCCTTTGGGAATGTTGTAACTAGACAATCTAAGCGAGGGACGAAAAATGTGGTACTGGGAGGTAGTGGAACTTCAAAGGAGCTTCCAATTTTGGGGGCATAATGATAAGCAAGTTTAAGAGGCCACTGTCTACCAAAGGTGACTCAAAACCCTAGATATATAATCCCACTGAATAGTTAGGAAGAATAGAGAAGATGAATGAAAGAATATGCTTTCATTTGTAACTTTGTTGGTGGATGCCTAATAGAATGAGAACTTGAGAGGTGGATTCAACATAAATGGTAGCCCAAAGGGGATTTAGTAGAATTGAATTTAGGACCAAAGGAGTTTTTTAGAGCGATCTTTTCTAACCTAAAAGATAAGAACAAAATTTTCTAGAAGGAGGACCCTATTTCTTTAATAATGTTGGATTGTATATGTGCCATTGGGAAGAATGATTTACCCAAAAAAATAAGAGTTTATGGAAGCACCAGTATGGGTACACCTCTATTCTCTACCTATGGATTTGTTGATTCCTAAGATTTTGGAAGGAATTGGTAATGAAATCAATAAATTTGTAAAATTTTCGAAGGTGACCATAAGAGGGAGGAATATGTCTTATGTGCAACTTTGTGTTTACATGAACATTTAACGGCCCTTACCAGGTTCCATAGATATTGAATATCAAAGTGAGATCTAGTCTCAACCTCTTGATTATGAACATGTTCTGCTTCGATGATGCTTTTGTCATGAGCATGGGCATCTATTCCGAGACTGGCCACTTTGAAAGAAAGAATAATAGAGTTTTGGGTTAGGCGTAAATGAGGGATTCACTAAAGTTTTGACTAAAAGGTGTAATAATCAGGGGAAAGTGACTCAATCCAAAAGAAAACTTAAGAACAAAAATGACTTTGCTACATTAGACACTATGTAGGAAGATTTCACTTTACCTGATGACATTATTATGACAGAATTGGTTGCAGGATCCTCAAAGGAAAAGCACGTACAAAAGAGGAAAATGCCGGAAGGAGTGAAAGAGGAACCCAAATCGGTAAAAAATAATTATTTACCTTGTATTGAAGAAGTTATGGCCTTGACTAAGGATAATTTTGATACTATAGCTGACGAGAAGCATCTTTTGGTTACCATAATCAATGGTTGAGCAATGAAAGATTTGGGGGAACTTTCAAATGATTAAAGGAAGCTTTACACCCAGGCGTATTTGAATTAGAAGAATAAGGATAATTTGAGAGAAATTGTTTTAAAACTTATGCAAAAGATGTAGGACAAAGGTTAGCCTATCAAACCATATATATATATAATTGTTTAATCTAGAAAATAAGATATTACAACTATATATAAAAAATATTCTTATATTTCGCTTTAATTTATTAAAATATTTAATATATATCATGAAATATTTTAGAGGTACAAAGTTTAAATTTTAACATTGTTATTAGAAATTAATATAAATAAAAAATTACATTTTTTTTTACAATGAAATGTAAAATTAATATAAATTTATTTAAATAAATTAATTAATTAATATAAATAAATGAGCAAAAATACACTTTAATTCTAAATTTGTAATGCAATAAAAATATTAAATTTCAAAGATGCAATTTTTTCCTCCAGTTTTACTATCTAAAACAACCTTTTAAATCTCAAAAAATTGATTCCTTTTAGATAATAATAGATTTAAATTTAAAAAGATTTATGCAAAATTTAATTTGAGTTTTTATTAAGTGCAAAATTTTATTAGTTTTTGTTAAGTGCAAAATTTTATTAATTATCATTCCTTTTTAATTTCCGTTCATAATTTTTTATGAAATATTATGAAATAATGTGGTTTTTTTTTTGCAGTTTTTTTTTATCAAGTACAAAAAAAATTATTCGTTAGAGTTTATTATTAAGGTAGATGTTCGTAAATCATTATTTTTATGTTACAATTATTATTTTTATTTGTTTTTTTTTGGAAAAATTAATAAAAAATAATTTTATTTTTTTTTAATTATTTTCAAAATTGATAATATTATGGGAAGTTATAATTCCACTTGTTTATTGAAATTTTGGATTAGGTGTTTTTGTTATACTAAAAAATCAAATAAAATTTTGTTTTATGAGAAAAATTAAATTTATTCATTTATTATGGAAATTTTCATTTTTTTGGAAGTAGGTAAAGGCTAGCCTTAATGTTAGATGGAAAAACAATTTGCCTACAAGTAGAATGTTAACACTAGGATTTTGCAAAGTTCAATCAAGTTAGGATTTTATCATCATTATTGTGCAAAGGTCAATCAAGTTTAGATGCCTCTTGGAATAGTTTAATTCCCCAAAAAATAGTTCCCATCCAACCTCTCCTCATAAATTTTGAACTTATAACCTAATAAAAACTAAATCTTATTTTATTTTATTTTTTTCGAACCAACCTCTATAATTGATCAAAAATTAGATATATAAAAATCAGAAATTCATAAGTAATAAATAAAGAATTCATTTAAATTTATTATTAACCCTATAAACTTACTCTAACATATCTCTTCCGCACAAAACTCTATAAACACTTCCTTCACTTTATTACTACTAATTTACATTTACAACTTCAAATTTATTAAACACTAAAAAGATATTAAAAATAAATTATTTTTTACATTGCGTTTTAAAAATTGATTTAAAATAAATTACGTTATTTTCATTTAATATTATATTATTTCTATTATTATTATTTTTTGTATTTTCCACTTTATTTTTATTGTATTTGATTTTCCTTCATTTAACTATTAATTTTTCCTTTCTTTCATTTTGCATATCCAATTTATTATTAAATATTAATGTGATAAATGATATTTTAAATACTAAATTATTATATATTTTTAATTAATTTTTTAGTTATTAAAAAATTATATCATATCCAAATTATTTGAATGTTTTTTAATTGTATATATTTATTTATTATTAGTTTCAATGAGTTTAATGGTTAAGAATATATATTTAGTACTAAGTAGTTATTTAAAAAGGTAAAATTTGTAGACTTATGTAACTTTTAGTAATCAAATGATTGAGAAAGTCGAGTTCTTTATTGTCTTACAAACAATCAAAGTTTTATATACACCAATTTGTTAATCCTCTTATGGGATGAGCTAGTGTTTGGCACAATAGGATGTTATCCTCTCCACCCACTTTCAAATCTCACAAGGGACTATTATTATTACGAAATATATAGCATTTGAATTATATTCTTATTTGGCTCTAAAGAGTATATTTTTACAATATTAAAAAGTATAATGTTAATACATGTTATAAATAATAACTATAAAACGTATACAATAATGGATCATGCCTCTCCCCAATGGGGCTGACCTTCGATATTATTCATGGGAATGGGGGACGAGCTCACCACCTTGTCATGGAGAGCAGATTAAATGTCAGGTGTGGTGTGGTCATCCCTATGCATGCACAAGCATGCGACCATGTAATATGAAAGGGTGTATGGCATATGAAGTTCAATAGAATTCAGGTTAGAGAGTCTAATTGCAATGTCAAGGAGGGGGGGAGATGCAGGCCCTTCGTTGCAAGAAGATTGGCTTGAGGAAAGTTGGAGTGATGAGAGGCTTGTTAAAACCTTTTCGCTGTCAAATTTTGGCATTTGTGTTGTGTTTACTGGAGTGAATTCTAAGGGAAAAGCCATCACCTTGGCTTTGTTCTTCATCTAGTGGGCTAAATACTCAACATCGTAGTGGAGGGCTCTTAGTCACTGGAAGAAAGTAGGAAGTAGGAAGGGGAGGAAACATTAAGATAACGGGCCGCATTTCCTTAGGTGATTCTTGTTCTTTTTTCACACCACATTTTACTACAAACTTCCTACCTCTGTGCCCAACATTTGTTGCAACCAACAGGTTCTAGCTAGATCTTAACTTCAGACATTTCTCTGTTTATATTTATAGTAGCTTTCTGTCTAGCTTTTGGTGTTAGTTTGGGGGTGGTCTTGGTTGGTTTTGAGTGCATTATTAATTTATTAGTCTCAACATCAGTTTGTTGTTTAGCCCTAGCAAAGGTTTACTCATTTGTTATGGTGAGTCTCCTTTTATGATATCTTTATACTATCCCATATGGTGTCGTCTTAATGAATGTGGGTTCTTCCACCTGGTCCTATGTATAGTTTTGGCCCACCAATTTTTTCGTCTCCCTGCCCTGCAGTTGGCTAGGGCCTAATGTCATAGACAATCTCATTTTTATGCCTTAAAGTATCCTTGTAGAGTCTGTTGGAGCATTACCCTTCTGTCTGACATGTAACAACAACAAATGCATAGTAGGCGTGGAGGGGGAGGCTAAAAACCCCCCAAGGTCATAACCATGCCCAACAACAAGCCCAACGGGGGATGTTGGAACCTATCATTTGGTCATTCCCCCAGAAAACCTGGAATGATATTCGCCAATTGGAATCCCTCACTACTAGAGACATACATGCTTTCTCGGACTTTGAGATATGGAGGATGTTTCTACTTGCATTCCTATCCCTGGGCATACCAGGGAGGAAGGAAGAAATACCTTAATGCCATATCTCTTTATTGGCAAATGAAGACCATGTTGGGCAGGGTATTGAAGGATAAACAAGAAGAAATATATAGTAGCTTTGTAAGTTTGGAAGACATTAAACAGATACAAAGAAACCAACGGGTATGTTTAGAATGAATGGATGTGAGGTTGGAACATATAGAGTACCACCTCTAGTGTGTTCTTGCTCCTTTAGCTCCTCGTGGCTCTCATGCCAAATATTCGACACTTGTCACCTCTTCAAACTCTTGATTCTGTGAATGTTAGTTTAAAATTTTTTGTTTTACAATACTATAGTTGATACGTTAATCATATTAGACTTGTTAAAAATCTTGGAATTTTGGACTAATTACTCTGTTCATAGGTGGTCAAAAAGATCTAGGTTCCCGCTTGGCAAATTGAGACCACCTAATCAGTGTCATGTTTAAGCTAGTTGATTGTCTGATGTGTATGGCTCTCATGCTATTTTGAGAAAATACAATCTTAACTTACAAAAAAAAATAATAGATTATGCCTCATAAATGTCAATTCTTCTAATACATCATCATAAAGATAAAA
>APFE031331735.1:2427-34390 GCA_000404065.3 Pinus taeda | reverse complement strand
CCACGAGCCAAAACCATAATAACACAATATCGTCAGCTAAATACCATAAGAAACCCCACATGTGCGCGCTTTACTGCCTTGAAGTGTGTGCACTGGGGTACGCACCTCATGAATGGGTAACCTGCGTGTCTGGACGCGGTCCCTACACGGCATACCTACGGGTACGCATCTTCTGAACTGTTCTCTTGCGTACTTCTTAATTCTCATCATACTGAGAGCCATGCCATGGGTGTTGCCATCAAGTACAACATCTGAAACATATAACCTCACCAGAAACATAATGCCAACACATCTTTGGTTTTCCAAAATGTGGCAGATGGCCACGTCCTTGATGTGTTGTCCACTTCCTTTATATTCAAAAGAAAAAACTCCTTTAAGTTGTCTTGACATATTTTGAACCGTGATGAAGGTGCTCACTTTATGACAAAAATTTAAAGTTGGATCTGAATCCATATTTCTCCACCTATCTTAACCTGGTTGATTGCTGCAGCTTCAGATGATTCCTTGTATATGTTCACATTTCAAAATTTCCCACTTATGTTTCAAAACTGGTTGATTAATATTGGATATTTAGCTTCAGCAGTTTCGTAGCGTGCTACGAAACTGCTGAGCTCTGGTCATCACCTTCAGTAGTTTCGTAGCACACTACGAAACTGCTAAGTTGTTTCAAAAATCACAGTTTCAACCCAAAACTTTGTTATTTGAGCACTTTTCTTGTTAAAACATTCTTGCAACCGTCTCAAGACCTTCAAAAATTGAATGGGAATGTTTGGAAAAATTATACCAAGCAAAATTTATCAAAACTTTGAAATAACTGCCTACTTGAAGTGGGTCCTCTTTATGGAGATCCTTTTTGCTGGTCCAATTGGGTCTTTAAGTATTCAACTTGTTTTCTCAGTACTTTGATCCCAGATCTGAGGTTTATATTGACTTTTCTGATGAATTGAGCTTCTTTTATTGCAGGAGTAGTCCATCTACGGAATTGAACATTAAAGTCAACCACTTCAGGGATTTTAAAAGTTTGATCTTCCCATCGAGCTTGCATTTGATTAAAATAAGCCTCCTCGGCTGCAAATTTCCTAGCAGCTTTCTTTAGTCTGGCAATCTCAAAGTTGGCAGCTTCCAATTTCTTTTTCAAATTTCCCACACTACCTTCTTCTTGAGTGGCAACTGTCTTGCCTTTATCCTTACTTGAATGAAGTTGTATCTCCTCCCATGTTTCATCTTCTCTTGGCGACACTTCCTGTACCTGTTTGAACTTCCTTGTTATGGGTCTCATGGATTTGAAAACAAATTGCTCAGGTTGATCATCAAACTTAAGTTTCTTTGAGGCTTTGACTTTCTTAGCCTTCTCTTTTCCTGACTGTATCAAATTAGCTTGAACTAGTGGGGACTCCTCAATGTCAATTACTTGCATTAAATCATTTAAATCTCCTTTTGAAACAGGACTTTCTTCAATAGCCATTGACTTACCCTTTTCTTATGCTACCTAGCTTCTCGTTCTTCTTCTTTGAACTCCTTCGCTTGTGCTTGGCTCATGTGCAGTTTCCTTATCCTGAATTTTCTCTTTAAGGGACTGCTAGGGTGTATCGTGAATAATCAGTGGCTTGGTGGATTCTTTTACTTGATTTCTTGCCTTTAACTTTGAAAACCTTTTGGCTCTTGTTTCTTCTTGAGGACCTGTTGTTGAAAAATATTTTGCAGCTAGAGGGCTGAGACCGGTCTGGCTCTTGAAACCAGCCATGAATATGAATGTATCCCAGTCTCTGCCTACCCTTTTAAGTTCATGCAATACAAGTAACTTAATCACGCCATGGTGAAACAAAGAAGTTTCACAAGCCTCTTTTCTCAATTGTACCTTGTCACACATTTTACTCAAACTGCGGAATAAATAAAAAGGTAGATCAATAGATGCCTTCCCTGTAAAATGCAATAAAAGTTTGAAATGGTACGAATACACCTTGTTATATCTTCCTTCACAGGTCAGGTATTTCTGAATACATGTGAGAAAATGTGCATAGGACTCTTTGACATAGCTCCTAGGAACAGACTTGCTCAAATCCGAGTTAACGAATTCCTTCTTTAAAAACTCTTTGCATGGGTTCATGTCAAATTTGAATTCTTGAACCAATTTTCTTGCCCTCTAGGATTCTCTGTGACTGTGGATATCATGTCTTTTGAGACCTGCAATTCCATCATACCAACCTTTGAGTTTAATCCTGTAAAATTCAATGCAAATTCTTTAGTCACTTGTGCATGACCTCCTTGTAGCTTCTTACAGAAGTTCCAACATCCAGCTTGTTTAAATGCCTTCTCCACATCTTTGTTCTTCAATGTTATATCCAAACCTTCAAGCTCATTTCTCAGACATTTGCCTGATCTATGTTCTTTCCTTTCTACTGATCCCTCCATGAAATTTCAATGACCTGCAGGCAGGGAATGCTAGCGTTGTTCAACTTGTAAACTCTACCTCTCTTGAATCTCTGCCTCGCCTGATTTGCTGCCTCGCTTGATTTGCTGCCTTGCTTGATGACAATGTTTTTTTAATTTGAAATCTTGCAAATTATAGTTTTTTAAAATTGCAATCTTGCAGATTTGTTACTCATGCAAGGCTTACAATCATCATTAAAACTTGTGCATAGGTGGCTTTCCTTGGAACTTGTATTCCATGTGTATCAACGTATCTAATGGTTGTGATAATGGAGATTGGTGGTGGGACGTGATATGTGGAGTACATGAACTGACAAAGAATGACGCAGCCATAGATTAACTTAACGGATTTGACATTTGGGAAAGATTCGCTGCGGAATGCACGAATCTCTGATTTCGCAGCATGGTCAGTTTAAATTTTGAATGATGCACTACGAAATCACCTAATAACGTATCGCGCTGCGAAAACACCTAATGGGCTTTTGCGCTGCGAAACTGCTAAACAGAGTTAATGCGCTGCGAAAACACTTTAGAAAGGTTACATGCGCTACGCAATTACCTAAAAGGCTTTGTGGTAGATAACAAAGTAATACATGACTATGAGATCGGTGATGAATGAAGGTGACCAGTGGTAGATAAGAATGCATGCTTGACTCATGACCTCCTAAGACTCAAACTCTAAGGAAAAAACGAAATCAACTTAGACTAACACTGACCTTTGTCATCAAGCTAGGATGAGAAATTTTGGCATTAGATTTCTTAAGTGATAACACATTCTATCTAGGAGAATCATTGGTGGCATGCCTAAGCAAAAAACAAACATCAGTTTCTCTATCTAACGCAGAAGCTGAGTAGATAGTAGATGCAGCATGTTGTACTCAAGTATTGTGGATGAAACAAACACGGTAAGACATGAAGGTAAATTTTAATGAACCTATATCTATCAAGTGCAACAATAAAAGTGCAATAAGCATTTCAAAAAATCCTATGCTCCATCCAAAGACTAAACATAACCCTATAAAGTACCACTTTCTTAGAGAACAAGTGGGTGAGAAAATAGTGAAGATGAAGTACATACCCACAAAGGAACAAATAGCAAACATATTTACAAAACCCCTTGCTAAAGAACCATTTGAATATCTGAGAAACAAGCTAGGGATAGTACCTACAGACTCTCTTCACTAATCTAATTTCAAAAGGAGAACCTAAAAGACTGCAAAGTATATGAAATTTGAGCACGATATAAGGGGGAGATTATAGGAGCAAGAAGAAGTAATGAAGAGGAACACAAAGCTTATGATCATGACAATAATTTGAAGCAATTAAAGAGGTCGAAAGAACAAAAGCATCATCAAAGTGGGAAATCAAGTCATGTTTCCTATGAGTTATCAACATCAATCAGGTTCACCATTCAAAAGCCCATTCTTCAATGATATCTTTTTTACATATGCATAAAATTGTAAATAAATTTATGCAAGTAGACACTGTACTAGTATTGTTAAGACAATTGCATATCTATTTGGTATCTATTCACATTATGTAGAAAGTTAAGCATAACTTATTGTGAAACTACATCATCAATTTTGCTCAAGATTCTTCATTCTCTGATTGCACCAATAAACATTGTGATGATTTGAGTTAAATATTTGATGTATAAATCTTGAGAGTCGTCCAAATATAAACATGGAAGCAAGAGAAAAGATACTTCCATCAAGCGGAGGAGTAGACTTTATATATGTTTATGTTTGGTTTACAGATGCATTCATCATGAAGCATCATGAGATCTACATCAGAACCTTATTATTGGAAATTTGTATGTGAAGACTTCTATATCAGCAAGTAATCAACTATTGTACCAATTTCACTGCACCATAGGATTTCTTTAAATCCTTCAAGACTGTTATTTTGATCACTATTGTGAATGCTTGAAGAAGAAAAATGAATTTATTAACAAAAGTTGAAGGTTCAAAGAAATTGTAGCGAGAGCATTCTCCATTAAAAAAATATATATATCCTTGCTCATCAATCTCATTTCAAAGAAGCGACAGATTTTTGAAGAAAAATGGACTCTGCAATATCACATATCCTAGGAGAAATCTCTTTCCAATAAACATATTGAAGGACTCAATGCAAAAATCAACATTCAAATTTATTATACTACAAAAGAAGACGAAATTTTATAAAAATGTCTCTACAAATTGAAGGCCATGGGTGATTGAAACACCACGCCTCACTTAGTTGTAGCACTTCAACTTCATTACTATTATCGTAAGGATTTAGATAACACTGATGCTACATGATCAAAGTGAATTTATGAAGAAATTTTTGCAAAGAATCTCCATGTGAGTGGAGGAAGATCAAATTCCTTCACCTAAAAGAGTAAATCAAGAGTCAGTAATCCTACAAAAAAAGAAATAAAATTGTATAAACAAAGAATTCTCCATGTTCATACAAGATTCAGAAATCAAATCTCATACATCTCATAACAAAAAAATGAAGAGACATTTAAATACATTGTTATATCAAATCTATTCTCTATAGGCATTGAGATGCAGTTTTTGGGCATTCAACTCCAAGGGAATCCAAATAACAATAAAATTTTAAATAGGAGATAGCCAGTACATGCATTGAAAAGACCATCACCAAGCATTGATCACTCTTCTACACACAAAAAAAAGTGGGGGAGAGAAAGATACATAATAGCTCAAGAAATCAGAGAAAGTAAGCATAAAGAGGAAACTTGGCATGCATCAAAGAGAACCAAGCGCTCAAAATGATTTCAATATATCATGATAAATTATGAGTAGTGATAAGGAGATTAATGCAAGGAAAAAGAAGAGTAATGTTCAAATTGCAATTATGAAGGTCAAAAATTTGACTAGAGCAGATATTTCAGGGACATAAAGACAGGACCATACTTAGCATCAACAATCAGTGGATAGGAGCAACGCTAAAATTCTCTGAGATATCATGAAATATCTTGAGATAGTGGAATAATTGTATGCAGCGGAATAATAACATACACAGAAATACGAGGCAATGGAATAATTGTCTGCAACAAAGTAATAATAATGACTTGTAGATGAATAATTATATGCAGCATTCATATTTTTATTGATTCTTTTTTCTTCCTAGCATTAATCGCTAGCTTGCAGAAACATTTGTGGTTATTATGGCATTCAAGTGTTCATTATCATTATTATTGTTGCACAATGGATATTCAATGTATTATTTAACAATAATGGTGGTTGAAGCATTATTGGAAATATTTTTTATTATTATTCCATCAAAGAGTCAAATTAGGGTTTTGAGCCCTTGGCACTTACCTCAACGCATATTTCTTTATTCCCACCAAAAAGAAGTTTTGATAGAATATAAAATGATCAAAATCATTTATATGGTCAAACTATTGGTCCTTGCAAATAATAGTTATCTTTCGATCAAAACACCAAGAGGTATGGTCAGTTTGAGGAATTCAAAAGTAGAGAGATTCTAGAATTTGAAATTGAAGGTGTTGAAAATGGCTTTCAAGGTGACTCTGACTAGAGGTTATTAATTGTCAAGTTCTTCTATGCTGAAGAAAGGTCGAGATAATCAAGTAAAGGGGATGATTTTATCCTTATAAATCTATTCGCAAGTACTCCTCTGAAGGACGAGTTATCTCTGCATATCTGGACATGTTTACTTCAGGAAAGGGACATATATACACTCCCTTACCAAGCCTATTATTTTCTTTTTTTGTCGGCCCTCTTATATGGTGTATTCGGTGTGACTTTTATTGTTGGTTGAGTGTGAAGATCTATTATTATTGGTAATGCATATATGTATACCTCCTGGTCAGCGTGTTACTAAAGTTGTGGTTGTTGAAGTGTAGCAACGTGGGCCTAGATATTATAAATTTTAGCATTCTCACCTTGATTAAATATCATATGCTAATAATTGCTTCTATATTCACATGCTCCCTTTGAGATTTTCAGCAGCCAATGGATGATCACTCTCTGTCTTCTAGTTCATCTCTGTAACAATAACCATATTGTATCTCTCCAGTGTTGTATTGTGGCACATTCTTCCTGAAGCAACCTAGGGCCTAGCTTCATTTATCAACTAGAATTCATTACAAACTCTGTGATAACTAGTGCATCCAGAATCTTATGTCGTCTTCAATTCTATGGACTTAATGTATCAAAAGTGGTGATTTGATGTAATGGATCAAATAATGGAATATTATTCGTGTCTACTAGTCATTGTAGCCATCATGAACGTTTTTCAAATCTTGTGAGGTTTATATCACAACGATTATATTGAGACATATTACACAAAGTCTGCGAAGTTTACATAACAAAGAGTATATTGAGACATATCACACAAAGAGGAAATCTTCTTTTTGTATAATTCATCAATCATTCTATAGTGGCATGTGATGCATCATGTATAGAAGAAGCGAAAAATATTTGAACGTATGAGTGCCTAATTTTTTTTTTTTTTAGTGTGGTTCACGAACACCCTAGTCAGTGAGTGGTCGCTACGTCCATGGAAAAATCAGGGCTAATCGCCCTTCAGCCTACTGGCAAGACCTAACCCCAAGGGCTTTGGGTAGAATCGACCCTATGACCTCCCGATGGTGAGGCGCGGTTTTTGACCAACTAAGCTAACCTTAGGGCTTTCCTAGTGCCTAATTTATAAAAACAAAAGTGTAATATATACATAGAGAACACTTTCGTATGAATAATTAAGGTTTCTCTTGCATCTGCCTATGTGCAACATTAAGAAGTAATCAACCAATCTGCTGGTAAGAAAAACACACAAATCTTGTTTGAACGATTATTTTGAGATATCCAATCTTATCCAGCCATGGTGTCTGCCTATATAAAGTTGCGCAAGCTATTCCGTATCAACATACAAGGTGGTCAAGGAAAGAGTTCAGTCAAGTTTTCAAATTCTTTAATATGGTATTACCCCTATATGGCATTGCATAATTTAATATAAATGTGGCCATTAATCTTCTGGATAACTTGGACAAAGACATGAATAAGGGAGTGGTACTCATGGTATTTTCCCACACTGGTGAGGATCATCAATGACAACTATATATATGAAAGAGTAGAAAATTATGTGAAGGACAAATTCACTTTGTCAAAGAATGCCATATTTGAAGGACAGGACCACTTTCTCAAAGAATTATATGGGTCAAGACATCTCTACAATTGCTTTAATAAACATAGAGTAGTATGCAAAAAGGGTTATAGAAATTTCATAATTGTTATAGACATATTTGGGCACTGCAACCCCAATCACATATGTCCATAAACCAAGGTCTTCTAGACCCCTAAAAGTGTTGTTTCATACCCTAAAGGATCAAGGTCAACTGATTACATCATTTCCTAGAAGTTCTCCCTGAAAAACTGCTCAGAACTAGTCAAAACTGGACCATACAGGCCGCTCCATGCTAAAGGTGTGATGCATCTCACCTGTTACACACAAAGGGTGCGATTCATAATGAAAATCCCTTCTGTAGGGTGCGATGGGCGAGAGCAGACAAATGGCAAGAGGCAGTTTGCTAGGTGGAAACTCAGAGAATCTTCTAGAAACTGCTCATATGACACTTGTCTCTCTGAATTCGCCCAGGGATGAATAAGAGATCATGAAATCTCCAAGTGGAACCAAGAACTATCAGTGAAATGACACTAATCAAAATCCTAGAAGCTGACTCACCCCTCTACAAATATCTATATATGGATCCCTCATCCTAGAGATCCAGAGGCTAGAATTTTTTATTTTGTAAGGAAGTGTTTTTGGTTTCTGTGTGAGACATTGTATTGTTGGGTGATCTAGTTTTTCATGAGGTTAAGAGGGCTTTCATGCTGGGAGGATGGTGCTGAATCAAACAGCTGGGTTTTAATCCTCTCTTCTACTACTTCTATCAATAAAGTTATTTTAGTTTTCCTCCATATGCTTGCCTATTTCTAAATCTTATATTAGTATATGCATTTATATGGTTAATGTACATATGATTCTACATTGTTTATGGTTATAGATCTCTATGCTTTGATGATATTTTTTTGCTTTGACTCTACAGGTATTCTTTGAAGTGGGACAAGTGAGAAAGAAGTGGCGAAGCTCTATCAAAGGAGAGAGGAAACAAGCAAGGAGCCAAGCGAAAGACTAAGGTTGGTACTCTCTGCTTCTCTCTCATCTATCTCTCATAAAGGAAAACACAAGTTACTTTGAATTGTTTGTTTCTAAGATAGCTACCTGTCTTAGTGGGACTAGTGTATCTGAATAGACACTAATTTTCCCGGAAACAAAATGGCGACTCCACTAGGGAAAAAAGGGAAGAAAACTTGAAAAAAATTCATTGGTAGCAGGTCGCTCTTGAACATGACACTTTCACTCCATCGCCATGATTGAGTTAGGTTGGGTTATTCTGTTCACCGGTCATATGACCATTGGTCCTCTGTACCATCCATTTTTGGGGTTAACGCTATCAATCCATTTCAGTGTCACCGATATGTTCAAGAGAAGTCGCTCAGAGAATTCACCAACCCAGCTAACGCCTCATCCACTGCAATACATTCACACTCCATGTTACACAGTAATTTGTCACTGCCTTCACTCCCAATCCTTCTATTATGTCATGTGTCCAAGTCAAACATGCTCATACTGAAAAAATGCTCTCTTATGCTGCCAATTGACCCACTTTTCCTAAGTTATCTTCCTCATCGCGACTATGAACTTAATATACGCACTGAACGGCGCTCATAAATAGTCCAGCCACGCTTACAGTGCGGAAGTACATCTGTTTCCAGCGACGGTTCGATTTCATGCCCCATTGTGAGGCTATTTGATATCTTTAGCGACGGCCTGACTCGCTACATTACCTACTAGCGACGTCAGCGTTGGAGCTCAATTATACACTCACGATGATCTAGATTTGGCGAATTTGTTCCAATAGTCAGCCTTCTAGATGACTCCGGACCTGATTGTTGGCATAGGTTGTGTCGCCTTTCCTTCTCTGGCATGGCAATTCCATCAATTGTGCCGCCTTCATTGGGGATAAGCTCTCTCTTCCACCTTTGATGGAGACTCCTTCTCCTATTTAAACACTCACCTTTGTTATGATCAGCTAGTTGGGAGTTGGTAAATTCTTGGATTAAGCAGTGTTGTTAGTGCTTTTGAGTTTGATAGGTAGCTAGTGTGGGTGTGACAAGTGTGAGAGTGTTGATAGCTTGTGGAAGATTGTGAAGTTCCCTTGACTTTATGTAAAACTTATGAGTGAGAGAGAGACTTTGTATGTTGGGAGATCCATCTTCAAAGAGTGAATGCTTGAAGAACATGCTGCCTGGATTCCTCTGAGAAGGCTTGCGACGTCAAGACTTTGGTTGTAAGATTTCTCTTATTTCATTATTAATACAATCAATGATGTTCTCCGATGTCTTGTATGTAATTTACTTGATAGCTCATGACTTCTTGACTTTGTGAGTAAATAGATTATTGTTGTTTTCCGGTTACGTGCTTTGTTATATTTCCTTTGCATTGTTTCAGGTTGATCACTCATTGAGGAGAAGGAAGCGAAAACTAGAGCAGCGCAACGGAACTCCATCGACCACCGGTTGAGGTAGGCCTCCAACTATGACTGTTTAAGGAAAGTTATTGTTGATCTATCCTTGTTTGTGACTAGACCCACTCTAGGGCTAGAGGGGTTGCCCCTATCTGCAAAGGGAACACTTTCCTGCATCACACTCCATTCTTTCATGACCGCCACCCTGAACCTTGTATCATTAGATCGTTTTCACCTCCACAAAATCATTTGCTCTGTTTCGTGTCGTAGATGTGGGATTCATTAAGGCCCTCCTACAATGGGTCATTTCTTGTCGACATCAGCTCATTATCCAAG
Organism: Pinus taeda; assembly: GCA_000404065.3. Classification (NCBI taxonomy): domain Eukaryota; kingdom Viridiplantae; phylum Streptophyta; class Pinopsida; order Pinales; family Pinaceae; genus Pinus; species Pinus taeda. The sequence continues at coordinate 24,066 of APFE031331735.1, read as the reverse complement.
AAGTTGACTTAGGAACAACCCTTTCAGTACTTTGAAGCTTGCATGCCTCAATGGAAAGTTTCTCACTTCCAGCGACAAGTTTACATCAATGGCCTTCGACCGAAAGATTTTGCGTGGTGTTTGACATCGACTCATGTATTCACACCACGTGAATTTTACTGCAGTACCTTGAGGGTCATTATCATTATCAGTGATTCCTCTTGCACCTGTTAATAGCTTACATCATTGACTGGTAATCAGGAAATGTCTTTCCATGCTCAACTTCAGAACATCTTTTCACATGGATCGACTTGTACATCGGGCAAAGATTTAATGAATTTGAAGAACCTAGATCTAGTTTCATCCATCCGGGTTGCGATATATTCAGGAAAATAAAGACATCAAATGTACTCCATAGCTACATAGATAATCATCTAAGCTAAGGGATGATGGCTCTACCAGAATCATCAGTCTGCCACACAGACGGTTGTCTGTCCTATGTACATGAAATGAATTTATAAAGCTGAGCATGGGAATGCCCGCCTCAACTAGATCATGAAAATATTATGAAGATAATGTATTGTATTGTGTCTTATTACAAGTCACCTTCCAGTTCGAAAAACCTTGGATCCTCATGATAAAGCATTTCACCCGACATCAGAAGATTTACGACCTCATGCTTTAGGGGAAACTGTTATAGACATATTTGGGCACTGCAACCCCAATCACATATGTCCATAAACCAAGGGCTTCTAGACCCCTAAAAGTTTTGTTTCATACCCTAAAGGATCAATGTCAATTGATTACATCATTTCCCAGAAGTTCTCCCTGAAAACCTGCTCATAACTAGTCAAAACTGGACCATACAGGCTGCTCCATGTTGAGGGTGCGATGCATCTCACTTGTTACACACAAGGGGTGCAATGCATACTGAAAATCCCTTATGTAGGGTGCGTTGAGCGAGAGTAGACAAATGGCAAGAGGCAGTTTTCTAGGTGGAAACTCAGAGAATCTTCTAGAAACTTCTCATATGACACTTGCCTCTCTGAATTCGCCTAGGGATGAGTAAGAGATCATGAAATCTCCAAGTGGAACCAAGAACTATAAGTGAAATGACACTAATCAAAATCCCATAAGCTAACTCACCCCCTGTAAATATCTATATATGGATCCCTCATCCTAGAGATCCATAGGTTGGAATTTTGTATTTTGTAAGTGTTTTGGTTTCTGTGTGAGACATTGTATTGTTGGGTGATCTAGATTTTCATGAGGTGAAGAGGGCTTTCATGTTGGGAGGATGGTGTTGAATCAAACAGCTGGGTTGTAATCCTCTCTTCTACTGCTTCTATCGATAAAGTTATTTGAGTTTTCCTCCATGTGCTTGCCTATTTCTGAATCTTGTATTTGTGTATGCATTTATATGGTTAATGTATATATGATTCTACATTGTTTATGGTTATAGATCTCTATGCTCTGATGGTATTTTTCTGCTTTGACTCTACAGGTTTTCTTTGAAGCAGGACAATTGAGAAAGGAGCGGCGAAGCTCTATCAAAGGAGAGAGGAAACAAGAAAGGAGCCAAGCAAAAGACTAAGGTTGGTACTCTTTGCTTCTCTCTAATCTATCTCTCATAAAGGAAAACACAAGTTGCTTTGAATTGTTTGTTTCTAAGATAGCTACCCGTCTTAGTGGGACTAGCAGATCTGAATAGACATTAGTTTTCCTGGAAACAATAATATCGAAAGCAACTTCATTCTTATCTTGTGTCAAAAATGCCAGATATTGCTCCAAACCTTGCAATATTAGTTGGTGGAATGGTGCACGCAAAAATGTTTACTGATGGGAGGCAGCTAGAGGTAACATTCATGTTGTACATTGGAAACATTCATTCAATACCCAATAAAAGAAGAAATCATCCATTACTTTAATATTATGGCTAGAGACCAATCACAATTTTTGTTGCTATCATGCTAGGGAACGTCCTAGAATCAATGAAGCACTATATATATTTAATAAATAGATAAAATATAGTTTCAAAATACATAATGTAGATGAAATGGATGCTCAAGGTTGTTGCAATGGTTCAATGTTTATTTTTATAGATTTATTGCCTATTACATACAAGGTTATGAAGTTACATCCTCAAATACTTGCCTCACATATTCAATGTCTCATGTACTTAACGATGCAATTCACTTATTATTTCGCGACTATAATTCATAATATCTTAAAAAGTGTTCTCTCAACAGTGTATGTGCAACATTTTCCAGAAGGTTTTCACAACAATATCTTATTGTATTCAATCATTTATGAAGCTTATTTGAGGTAATGTTAATCAATTATCATTCAATCAATGATAGTGTCAACATTGTTTATCCATAACAAGAGATTGCAGGTTATATATCATTAATGAAATTATGACAGCTACACTAAGGATGATTTTACAGGCTAACCCCTTGCCATTGATGTCAAAGGGGGAGGTAAGAAAAGGTTATGGGAAGCAATGAGAAATAATTTGAGGTTATGGGCAGCAATAAGAAATAAACAGAGGTTATGGCCAACAAGGAGAAAAAACTTTGATGACAAAAGGAGGAAGACGAATGAGTTGTCATCAATGCCGAAGGGGGAGATTGTTGGCAATGTTGGCATTGATGTCAAGTTATGTTATTTGAATAATTTTGATAAATGTTACTAATGTTACTAAGCTCATTGATGATAATTTATGTTGAATTTAAAAGGCTGAAATTGATGTGAAGCACAAAGGCTATGCTAATCATTGTGAAAGATAAACATTGAGACAAAAGTTGGAATACATATAATTGTTTGAACAGAAAATGTGTATAATCAAAATCCGATTTATCTCTTGTAATTATTTATGATTGAGGTGTTAATTAAACTCTATTTATTTTTACAAATAAGTTTCTGAACTGAAAATGAAAGGACAAACTTGTGAGCGGTTTTGCAAGTCCAAGAGACTATGTTTCATTTCATATTCCTCCAAAGAATACAAATAGCCAATAGGGATTGCTTATAAAATAGACAATGTGGAATGGAACAATGTTCCTTTTTTCTATGTATGGAAGTGGTCTGCATCATAAAAGGATGAGAAGTAGTATAAGAGAAGAAGTGTAAAGAAAAGGAGGAGTTCATCAGAAAACTTGACAGCAGAATTGGAGATGAGGTAACCAGCACTTATGACTTGAGAAATTTTTGTTCTTTTCTATGTTGCAGCTTGAAAAAGAACATGTTGTAGCATGTTGAGGTAGGAGCCTCTTGTGGGTTGTAGCCTGCATAAAACTAGTGGTAGTTGAAGCTTTCGTTGAGGTAGAAGCCTCATGTAGGAAGAAGCCTACAAAAACTCTGATGTAAAAAGTAGCAGCAGTTTGCCTTCACATCACTTTCAGCCTAAAATTTCATGGTTTTTCTCCTTTCAAGTTTTCCACTTATATCTGGTGTCTTCATGTGTTTGATTCTTGCATGTTCTATGAATGCAATGTATTCTTGATAAACATATTAGCAAACCCTTCTCCTTGAAATCTACAAAAGAAATACAATAACTATTGAGCACAGGCATAAATCATTAACTGCATAAGAAGAAGATAAGATGGCCATAAATAAAGAAATAAGTTACTAATTCACCCCCCCCTCAAAAATTTCCCTTCTTAAATATCATTATCCCTTTCCAAATTACGTGACATATGGAGTGCAACAGAAAGCCTTTAGATAACCTTCAAAAGCACTCCTTTCGGATGCCCTAGGCACTGGTCTCCTATAAACTCAAAGGTTGTCTCTAGGAGGATTCTATATATTCTAAAGCAACTATGTGATAGGAGATAGAAAAATATACAACATTTTTCTAGCATCGTTGTGAGGGAACGAATCAAAATATTTTTCCCTAGTGTTACAGGTCTATTTTGTCACATCACTCTCGACAATCAAATCAGTGTAAATAGGGTCTTTCAAACTCTAATTTAGTTGCTACATGCCCTAGACATGCCACCTCATTGAGTGCTTTCATCCATGAGAGTTTCCTAACTTCAAACCCTGCTGAAGTGCTTCCTTGGGTCACCAGCACACCCCTGGTCAGGGATAAGTGATCTGCAGAGCAAGTATCCCATTCAAGGCTGCATGGCAAAGAACCTAAGCCCACTCAAGCCTATGTAGGGTATCCTCAAAATGTTCATTGGATCCTGAGTACATTCCTCCTTTCTAGATCCTTCTAGAAGGAACCCAGATCCTATCTTATCAACATGAGCTCGACTTAGGATAGCCTTGGATCATCTAATCCTCTATCCTCTCATCCCTTTGAACATGGAAATTAATCATCCAATTATGGAAAACCATTCAATGCCATATTAATGACAAAACCACTTGCATTTATCTATAAATTGGCCTCCCATCATAGAGCCAAAGGGCTTGGATATTATAGAAATATTGTTGGTTTAGAGACTTGAAATCATTGTCAAAGTAATGTTATGTTGTTGGATTTATGTTTCTATTGGTGTGATGAGGACTTGGACTAAGCGGGATGAGTGACACGAGATCAAACGACATTGAGTGTAACTTCTCCTTTTATCAATCAATAAAGTTTTTTGTTCCTTTTCCAATACATTTTTCTATATCTACGATGAATGTATGTTCAAATGTTGTCAATTCCATTTGTTTAAAATAAATAGATCATTAAGGAGTTTAGACTTTTGTGATCCATAATCTTGTTAAGAGAATAATTTCGGCAAAATCACATAAAAAACCATTTGTCGACGCGTTTCGAACCAACCAGTGTGGTTCATCGTCAGGACATGTTGAAGAACCAGATCTAGCATAGCATGTTAAATAGACTGAGCAGAGATTCCAACGGCTAATTAACGGCTAATTTGACTAAAGAACCCAGGTCAAAAATTAAATTTAATAATGTTAATATAATATTATTATTAAATTATAATTTATTTATTGGAAAAAAGTTATCGGTTAAATTATAATAAATAAAGTCAGGTTAGTTTAAATTTAATTCAATTATTTATTCTTAAATTTTATTATTACTTTTATTAATATTATTTTATTATTATAATATTACTTATATTAATAAATAATTTATTTTATGAAAGTAAGTTATTAGGTAAAAAGATATAAATAAATTAATGGTATCTCTTCAAAAATTATTATTAAAATATATATATTATTAGTATTAAATAAATATATAACATATATTATTTAAATTTTATTTAACTTCATATATACATAAATATAATGGAAAAATAAATTGGGTAAACAGAAAAGTATTAAACTAAAACCAGCTATTTTACTTTAAATTTATATATAATATTATATATAGTGTTATTATATATATATATATTTTTAAATAATATAAATATATATAACCATAATTTATTAAATATTTATTTATTTAAATTATATATAATAAATAAAATAAATAACTAATTAAATTAATTAATTAATACAAATCTATAAAGGATTTATTCCTTTTAATTTGTTCCTTTATAGACTTCATATTTCTTTTATAATCTATATTATTTATCAATATAATAATTTATAATATTATTATTATTAATTAATATAAAACTTAATATAATAATCATATTTATAAATCATTTATTATTTAAATTATACATTTCATGGAAAAAAATAAAATAAAATAAATAACTAAATAAATTAAATATAAATCTATAAAGGAATTTTTTAGGGTTAGTTTTAAATTTATATATTTATTTATTTAGGGTTAGTCTATAGAACTGAAACTTGAGGGTAAGAGGTTGAAGGATCAACTTGCAAAGGTTGAGATATAATCAACTGAGCTTGCGACTATGGTAAAGTCATAACGACAGGCGTAGTAGGTATAGATGAAACAAGTTGTATTGGTTGTAATGAATATAGAAGCCTTCACTAAACATGCATTGTAGGTTGCCATTGACAAACAATCATTCCAGAATAAGTTGGACCTAAAGATGATGGTATACTTCCATATGGTGGACCCCCAAAGTATGGAGAATAAGCATATTGGGCATATTATTCTCCATATGGAGGTAATCCAATGTTAAGTTGATACATTGGATGGTAACCAGATGGAGCAGCTTGATATTGACCGTTTTACAACAACCGTTTGTGTCTGAAATCCAACAACCTCGGGCCAGTTTACCATTAACTGGGATGACTCAGACTTATACTGGTCCAGTTTATCCACAACCTGGTCAAAATTATACTGGTGAGCAGCAATCGTTGTATCAACAATCGTGGCAGCCACAATACCAACAACAACAATTCCAACAGTACCAAACTTATCCTAGACTTGGAAAACAAGCCTATGCTAGGTTTGGCCAATATCAAGCTTACCTAGGTTCTAGTCAACAAGCCTATGTTGGTTTTGGTCAATAGAAAATTAACCTGGTTCCCAACAACAACCTGATACTGGATATCCTCAACAAAACTACCCCTATCAAGGTTACCAACAACAGATTCCTTATGTTGATATGCAAAGGCCTATTGCCCAGGAAATTCCATCTTACCCTAGTTATGCTCAACCCGACCTAAACTGACAGCTTCCTTTTGTCGCAACACTTGAATTACAGGATTTTAATTAGCTTACGAATGATCCCATTCTTTATTCAACTTGGTGGCTAGTGATTCCACACAAATTTCCTTCATTCAATGGAAACCCTGGAGAAGATCCATCCAATCACGTTATGACTTTTCATTTATGGTGTTCATCCAACTCCCTAAATGATGATTCAGTAAGACTACGTCTTTTCCAGCGAACACTCACTAGTCCGGCTGCAAAGTGGTATATTTAATTACCACAAGCTTCATTTGACCATCTTCACAGCCTTAGCCACTACATTTTTAACCCATTTCCAGTTATCCATCAGATATGAAACTGGAATGGAATTGTTGACCAACTTTAAATAGACCACTACTTCTCAAATTTATGATCATATTCATGAGTGGTGCCATTGTCGTCGAAAGGTCAAAACTTTTTTTCCTGATCATCTTTTAGTCTAGTGGTTTATTAAATCCTTGTTTCCATCTGTCACAAAGGATGTGGCTAAAGAAGCAGTTATTGTTGAAGAGAAAGTAATTTCTCATGCCCGATACTTAGACTTAATTTACACCCAGTCTGGCACGTTCTATGATAAGATTCCAAATGCACCTAGACCAGCTTTTATTGTTCCACCACCTCCATCCAATAAGGACTCTCATGTCAGTGATGGTGTGATAGGTTCTTCAAGCACTTAAACAGCAATTAGACCATCTAGTCAAACACTTGCTATTTCAAATCAAACCTCTAGTACACCTGATAATACACTTGCTTCCGAAATAAATGTCATGTCATCTGACAAAGGCAAAAATGAAAAGCAACCTAGAAGCAAGAAAAAGGGGAAAACCAAAAAGAACCAAAATTCTCCCCCTCAAGAGAAATCATCTGATTCCTCTTCTCTGGCTAGGAAACCTCATTACCCATGTTTAATTTGTGATGAGGAGCACTTTACGCAAAACTGTCCTCACCACTCTGAAGTCTCAAAACTTCGTAAGACTTCTAGTACATCCATTGTGTTGACAGACCCTTTTCTAAACCCAGAGACTCATTTGGTTGCTACAGATCATGCTTCCACTTCACAAGTGCTTATTTTATCTGCCACTAAACCTAAGACTAATGTTTTGGTGACTAAATGAAGTAAAGATTACGGTAATCCATAGTCATCGTTGAATAACCAGGCTATATATCAACCTAATACTTCGACTTCAACTTCGTCTGACTCCATTCCGCCACCCATTACACCAGAGTTAACAATAAAACCACCTAAAGGAGTTGTTGATAAATCTACATTCAACCCTCGAGCTCGAGCAGCACAACATTATTCCATAGTAGAAGATTTGGCTCAATCACCTTCTGCTATGTCGACACTTGAGGTGAGTCAAAATTGTCCCTCCCAAAAGCATGCTTTATTATCAGCAATTGGTGGAATTGATCCAAGGGATTCCAATCTAGTAGTTTTTAACCCTGCGGGTTATATGCCACAATTACCAACACAATTAGCATTCTTGATCCAAGTAAATTCTTTGAATCACCTCATTCACTGAACCATTATTAACGAAGGTGCATCTACTTATATCATGTCAATGAATTGTTGGAAAACACTTGGATCACTGCTTTTGTCACAATCACCTATGATGTTAAAAGCTTTTGATGGTTGCACTTATACACCTTGTGGAATTTTAAGTAACCTGCAGATAGAACTAGGGGTAAAAATTGTAACTATTGAAGTTGAGGTCGTTGACGGACCCCTTGAATATAATATTTTACTAGGAATACCATGGGTTTACGTTATGGTTGTTGTGGTTTCAACATACTTTCATATGGTCACTTTCCCTCATAAAGGTGGAATCACAGTAATTGATCAACTTGCCTTCTTTGCCTCTAGTTCACAGGAAACTAGAATCATTTCGTTAGTTCACGAACCTCCGCTATCTCTTCACAACATTGGAGTAGGTATCTTCAAAGATTCTTCTCTAATGGGCACCTTTTCACTACCATCACCATCAAAAACAGCGAAAGTTGCAAAAATTGAGACCTGTAACATGGCTTCCACTTCATCTGACTCATGGAACATTTCCAATAATTTGAGGTTGATATGCGTAATGAAACCATGTCGCTAATCCCAATTGAGCTTGAATATAAATCAATATTTTTGTCTTGCACAGAAAATCCAAATCCATCATCACCAATTGTATGGGTTGGTCATTCGTTAGAATATGGTACTTCCTCTGATCCTTTTTCACGTACATTTTCTACTGATGAAGGAATCGTCCAATCAATGATGACAAAAGAAGAACCATGGATAGATTATCATCATCAATCCCATCTTCCAGATCACATAGAAGATATTCCAAATGAACTAAATTGACCTTCAATCGTTGATTTCCTTTCATATTCTGTATTTATAGACATAGTCAATTCTGAACGAAACTTATCAAATATCTAAGAAACCATTTCTATCGATATTTCAACCAAACCTAGAATTGTAGGAAACATACATGTTGGAGAATCTTGTTCTCCATCAGAACTTGAAACTTATTGTGCTCTTTTTCGTGAAATTTGTGATATATTTGCTTAGTCATATGAGGAAATTCTAGGTATTGATTCTAGTATAGTTTGACACGAGATTAAAATGTATCCTGATGTCAAGCCTGTATGACAGCGCCTTCGTCCTATTCATCTAAAGAAGGTTGCTGCCATAAAAGCAGAAGTTGATAAATGTTTGCATGATGGTTTCATATACCTCGTTCCTCTTACCGATTGGGTTTCCAATATTGTTCCTATCATGAATAAACAAGGAATAATATGAGTGTGTGTTGATTATAGGGATGTCAATCATGCTTGTCCAAAAGACAACTATCCCACTCCCTTTATCGACCAGATAATTGATAAATGTGTTGGATGTGAAATATTTTCATTTATGGATGGCTTTTCCAGCTATAATCAGATCAATATCCGCCCAGAAGACCAATCTAAAATTATCTTTATTTGTCCCTAGGGCACATTCCAATCCAGGTCCGGGTGTGAAGAAGGACCCTTCCAAGACCTTTTACTGTCGTGATGTGTTAAATTGCATTTTTAAAAGAACATAATTAATACATCTATATGCAGTAAAGAAGAGGAACGTAACAATCATCAGCACATGAAAGCATAAGCATTGATAACGGAGTTCGTCCAGAAGGGACTACATCTCCGAGCTCCGGTGTCAAGATGGTGCAGGAAACTGCATTAAGTGTTGTCAAGAATAATGATGTACACAAGAGCTGATGTTGATATCATACAAGGAAAAATTCCCTCACGCAGGAGTGGCTCTAAGAGATGTTCCACTACAGGTTCCACGTACATTCTGAAAAATGACTGAAAGTACAGGAATCTAATGGAGAAACGAACAGTGCCATTGTGTTCATGGTTTACGAGAGGTGTTGAATCCATATCAAATTTTTCAAATTCTAACAAAGTGAAAATTTAGCCCTCCTGCAAAATTCATGGTTCCTGCATTAAAAAATAATTAATTTGTCTCGAAAAGCGTGCCTGCTCCTAGTTCCTCCATCTCTGTCTCGAACTACGTGCAATAGTAAAATTTTGGGTTTATATTAAAAAATTTCGATGAATTAACTAATGAAACGGTTATGGTGCATTAGTGAAGTTTAGAATATGGTTGAGGAGGGGTCAAGGGATCAAATCCCGCCCCTCCATATATAAGGTTTTAAAAACCAAACCATACTTTTAAAACCCAAAGCCGAATTATAAATGGGGGGCTGGGTCTGCATTGGGCAGCTCGCCCCCATACCCCCGTAGGTGGTGCGTATTGCATTAATGTTGGGCAGTTATGTGATATGGTTGTATTAATTGTTTTGGGGTCGCCCCCTTGGGGTCAGCCACGTGGGCTGGGCAGGTTCGACCCCTACCAGTCCCTTATCCCGTGTGTCAGCGTTGTTTGGGTGTTTTGGGGTGTGGGCCGGGTCCACCAATGGTGGCCCGTGCCCACCCCAATAATACAATGGTCACATAATATAATATAACATAATATAATAATTTGTAAACTCTCTCTCCATTACTTAATTAGTTAATAATTAATTAATTAAAATAATATAAATTAAAAATAGGTTAAAAATTAATAATTACCTATTTTATTAACATTAAGATATTAAACAGATAATAAATAAAATTCAAATAAGACTATTCTATAAATTATTAAAAATGAAATAAAATAGATCTAATATTTACTACTTTTTATGAGGCAATTAAAAGTATTAATTTATTAAATGAGGCAATTAAAAGATTAATATACTATTATTTATAATGATATGAATAAAAATTAACAAAACTATTTATTTAATTAAGTAACATAATATAATAAGATTTCATATTAAAATAAAATTAAAGCATTAAAACAAATTAGAATGAAGAAATAAATTTATGAATTAATTATCTAATAATTCATATTAAATTAAAACAATAAAAATTAAATAGGCTATATATTTTAGAATTAGTTGGCTTATTCTTTAACTTATCAAGCCATTAGGTTTCTATTTATCTGTCCTGGTCGGCAAAATTCTTCTCTTAGTCTATCACTCATTTTCTATCGTGATGATGGATCCCCTTTGGGGTTTGAAACGTCACAAAATACTATGGATAATCCGGATCATATTTTTCCAAGAAATAACCAAAGAAGTTTAAAATTCAACAATACAATGGTCATTGGCACATATGGTGGAGGTTTGGAGGGTTCGGCAGGGTGATGGCCGCCGACCCTAAAATATATGGTTTAAATATATATTTTTTGTTGTGGTTCCGGGGGCGGCAGGGTCATGGTCGCACACCCCTTATATTTTTTTAATATTCGTTGTGATATGGGTATAAGGGTGGCAGGGGTGGTGGCCCGCACCATATATATTATATATATATATATATATATATAATATATATTTTTTTTGACCTCTTTATAGGTAGGGGTGATTTTAAAATCTTTAGAAAATAAGGGTCATTGGGAAAATTAATGAGGCCGCAATTTTGACCGATTTCAGGAGCTAGGTTTATGCCTTGGGGTCAGTCAAATTGTAGGAAATCAAACCTGGCCCACAGACCAGCTTTGACCAAAACTTTGACTGACCCGTTCTCCTTCATACGCACTTGAATTGACAAATCATTCGTACCTCTGTGATCAGGACGACAAGATCTACGCTCTGGTCTTGGGTCGAAGTCATTCTAAGCACTTTTATTTTTGAGCATTCATAAGCCCTCTTTGTCTTGTGTGTATCTCTGGAGCCACCTAGATCACATTCGCATATGGGAAACTCCCTTTTGGTTTGAAGAACATTGGGGCAACTTTTCAGAGAGCAATGGGTTATGCCTTCCACGACATCAAACACATCGTTCAACCCTATCTAGATGACTTACCTACTCATTCACGGAAATGGGTTGATCTCCTGCAACATTTGAGAGACATCTTTTTACGGTGCCAAAACTACAAAATTCAACTCAATCCACATAAATGTGTGTTTTGTGTTGGTTCTCGTTGTTTTCTTGGTTTCGTAGTGTCCAAAGAAGGAATTTGACTCGACCCCTTGAAGGTTAAGGAAATTCTTGATCTGCCTCCATCTTCCAATTTACTTCAATTATAGAGACTCTAAGGGAAGGCTAACTTCCTAAGGAGATTCATTCTCAACTATGTCGAAATGGCTAAAGGATTCACTTGTCAATTTGAAAAAGGGAATTCCCTTCCATTGGGACTGGGTTGTGCAAGCTTCCTTTGATGCTCTCAAAGATACCCTGATCCAATCGTCATTAATGTATTCCCCTAATTATCAAAATGACTATTTCACGTATCTCACCGCTGCAAATACAACCATTGTTATGGTTTTAGTCCAAGAAGAAAATGGGATTGAACATCCGATCTATTATTTGAGTCGTAATCTCAATAATACGGAAGTTAAGTATTCTTACGTTGAGAAGCTAGCTTTGGCTTTCGTTCAAGATATACATAGATTTTTCCGTTATATCCTGCTCTGAAAGACCACTTTCATTTCATATTACAACCCTATGACATACATCTTGTCAGGTCAATTGCTAGGGGGGAATATTCGTAGGGGGGAATGGGTATATTATTGTCTTTGTTTACTATTTTATAAAATGGGTCGAGGCAATGCCTACATTAAACAACAGTGGTGAGACAGCTACACCTTTTTTCTTCAACCATGTGGTTGCACAGTTTGGTGTGCCAAAAGCTATAGTTACAGATCATGGTTCGCATTTTCGCAATCACATGATGACTGAATTAACTACCAAGTTAGGACTTTCACATGATAGTTCTACTCCTTATTATCCACAGGCTAATGGACAAGTTGAAGCCATCAACAAAGTCCTTAAGTGAATGCTTTAACGAATGATAGGAGTTCACAAATGAAACTGGCATTTGATCTTGTACTCAGCTTTGTGGGCTTACCAAACCTCGGTAAGAAACGAAACTAGATTCACGCCTTTCCAATTGGTGTATGGTATTGAGGCAATCTTGCTAATACAATGTGAGATTTCATCACTAAAACTCGCAATTGACTTGTTACTTGAAACTTATGATGAGGAAGCACATTTCTTAGAACTCATCCATCTAGATGAAACATGTAGTGAAGCCGCATTGGACAACGAAACACATAAGAAACGAATTAAGGAGAAATATGACCGCAATGTTAAGCCTCACATATTCTCAAAAGGAGACCTGGTCTTGCTTTATGACCAGGAAGCCGATAAATTAGAAACAGGAAAATTTGAACCACTATGGATGGGCCCCTACATTGTCAAACATGTTTTGGCAAAAGGTGCTTACGAGTTGGTTGATTATGATGGAATTCCATTGTTGCAGCCCAGAAACGAGTTGTATCTTAAACGTTACTATGCTTGATTGTGTGTAGTAAAAACATTGTATATATTCTTTGATTGTGTGTGTGTGTCACATTGTGACTTTTAGAGATTTTATGTGGTTAGTAATCCACTTTGCATTTGTTGCAGATGTCAGAATCTTTGGAATCATTTGTTAGTTATGTCTATGGTGCTAGTAGTAGTACGCAGAACCTATCCTCTACAACATCGGCCATATTCGCTCCAAGTGGCGAGTGAGTGAGTTTTCAAGAGATTTGTATCAGTCATTCTACGAACAATATCATTGAGTATAGTGCATTTATTGAACTCCTCTCTAATGCCATTTCACTTGGCATTCTCCAAATCATCATTAGGCTAGACTCACAACTTCTTGTACTACAACTTATGAATGTTTATACCATCTGAAATCTAACTATTCATCGTATATTTCTTATAGTTCGTATCTTAGAAAGACATTTTGATTACATTCAATATCAACACATTTCCAAAAACTTTAACACATTCATTGATTCTTTAGCGAATTACGTGTTAAACAGACCTTTACGACATATGCAAAGAGTAAATCTTCAATTCACATCAACAGTTGAATAGTATTACACATAACCATACAAAAAAACTAAAAGTAAAATAGATAGATGTTCAACTTTTTTACAGAAATTTGTCCAAGACATGTTGGTCATCTAACCTCAAAACCTCAAAATTCATACCGTAAATCATCCTTTGTAGATCTAATGATGCTCATGATAACAGCTCATTGCCTGAGCAATCATGAAAAATAGATTCATCCAATGGCTAGGTACAACAATAGTATGGCATTGTAGTCTCATCAGTAACTCCTCGATCCAAACATTTGATATATTGAGGGTTAACCCCTCTATATGATGTTGCAACTCCACTAGTGTCTCAATCAGATTTAAATCCTAGAGAACTGTTCTTCCGACATTTCTCCCTGTTGGTTCACCCGCCTCCTATTGATGACCCATTAGTCAAACAATGCCAACATTTGTATACATGAGAAAAAAATTATTTTAGTCTTAGAAACATCAAAAAACACAAAAACATTTAAAAACTCAAAAATAGATAGTTAAAACAATTTACCTATAGCACCCCATTGAGCACCCACTGGTAATCTCAAATCTGGATCTCTACGGAAATCCATCCCTGCATATGGATTCTCCTCTATGACAATATGTTGTCGACAAAGCCAACTGAATAATGCGGTAGAAAATGAGATTGATGGTTGACCAACATGTCTATCCATCAACTCTACCCATCTCTGCATCCGTGGAGCTCTAGGACTAGCTAAACTCAGTGTCACATGCTGAGGTTGCATCAATGGAATTCTCTCCAAAGTAAAAGCGATCAAGATCGATCCATAGCTAAAATTATTCGTCTTACCGCTTTATACTTTAGTCAGCTACTCTTTCATCAAAGAGAATACTGCCTTACACCAGTTGAACATAAGTGGCTCAAGACACTCGAGCACATACTATATTTATGATCTATTCATGACATGAAGTGTCATGCTACCCACCAACTTTGCGATAGTAAAGAGGATTGTTCGCAAGGGCATATCACGAACATCCCTAATGTTTATCTTTCCATATTTTCTAGGTTGTGTACCTAATCAGTAGAATTGTCGAATGTATTCCCTCACTTATTCACCCCCACAGGCAGAACATGAAAGAGAAATGGGGGCACCGCGTCTCAACAATCTTGTGATAAAGTAAATATCATTGATCAATATAGGGAGAACTATGTCTCCTATGTGAAAAACTTGTTCCGTTGGATCCCAAGAATGAACCAAGAACTGCAATAGTTCTAATTGTTGCTTCATCCTAGATAACCTAAAATATTTGAGTAACCCATAATCTTTGAGGGCCTCAATAGTACCAGGATCATTTAGGGCAGCCATATCTTGTTCTTCATGTTCTCTTTCATAGCATGTGATAGCCATTCTGATCTGATCAAAAGTCTGAAATCACACCATAGGCTTAAATAGGATCCATTTCATGCAAAAAACTAAAGAGATTTTGGGTAGAAATGATGAATAAAATTTCTAAATTGTGCCGAATGCACCCCTGAGCTTTAGACAATGCAATGAAAAATAGTTTCCCTTCTGCTTGATTGCTCTGCATCACATTTTTTTATGTATAAGGGTGCGTTGATCCTAGGGCATGATATATTTACCCTAGGGACCCTAAAACCCTAAAACTTTAGCCTGAAATTGAAAAATAATGACCTTAAATGAAAGAGAAGAGGTAGATCTCCTACCTGGTCCTAATGGCATGAAGAATAATCCACAGAATCTCCCATAATTAGCTGCTAAAGTTTGAGGTAAAAAATAGGTTCAGAGCAAAAAACTAAATGGTAAATGTCAAATGGTAAAATGACTTGGGAAATTCTTGTTTTATGGTTATTTAATGTTCATTAAATGAATAAACTATAGTTTTTTCCTATTTTTACCAATGAAATAAGTATGTTTAATCCGTTTGGTGGTTCTTTGAGCAGTTTTACAGCTGACATAGTGAATTTGACGTGCATGATCATAAAATGTACTTTCGAACACAGAGCATACTTTTATCTCTTTTTTGAGCTCTGTTAAACATCAAAAAAGAACCCCCCTAGAGTCCTCTTTTAGCGCTTTTTAGAGTGTCAAAATATGAAAACATTTTTGGGCGCTTGCCCTTTACAGCTTGTAAACAGATCGGAAACGACATCTACTCAGTATAATTTTAACCCTTTTTCTGGATTGAGATAGATTACTTACGAAAAAGGAATACGTTGATCGAACATGGTCAATAGGTTATCTCTTGTATTATTTTACACTTTTTCAGACTTGAGAGACAAATTTACAAAAAGTAACTTGTGGAGTTTTCTTTTTTTCCCTTTACAAACTCTCTAAACATGAAAAGGACCGAATTCTCATTGTCAGTAAACTCGTTAAAGCATCAAATAGTGACAAACTTGTCCATCATGACAAGACTGAGTTTCACCTTTGCTAGACTCATTAAAACATCACATAGCAGATGGATTCACCTAAAGGGTAGAATTATACATCAAGCATATGTTATCCTCCTCAGGCTTGTTAAGAAATAAATAGGTACTGGTCAGTAATAACTAGGGAAAATGGAAAAGGGGATAAATCACTTTATGGTAGCAAGTCGCTCTTGAACATGACACTTTCACTTAATCTCTATGACTATTTGGGTTGGGTAATCCACTTGATGTTTATCATACCTATGGTCTATCACACCATCCAAAACTTTGGTTTTTGTTCAATGTTGGCAATTCATTCAGTGTAACTGACATGTTCAAGAGAATTCACTCAATAAACTTTATCCTTTGCAATACTCATAAACCTTCATTTGCATGACCAACATTCCTCAACATTGTGTCATTAGTCACATTTTGTCTTCAAAATCACTACACTCGTTTCGTGTCATTGATGGGGGATACATCAAGGCCCTCTTGCAATGAGTTGCCTCTTGTTAGCATCAGCACATTATCTAGGAAGTTGACTTAGAAACAGCCTTCCAGTACCTTGAGGCTTACATACATCAATGGAATGTTTCTAACTTTTGGTGATAGGTTGACATCATAGGCCTTTGATAGAAAGACTTTGTATGGTGTTCGACATCAAAACATATATTCACACCATGCAAAATGTACTATAGTACCTTGAGAATCATTATCATTATTGGTGATTTCTCTCGCGTCTATTAACAGCTTACATCATTAGCTAGTAATCAGATGGTGTCTTCCCATGTTTGACTTCAGATCACATTTTCACATGGTTAGACTCGTACTTGAGCAAATGATTGGATGAGATACAGGACCTCGGATCTAGTTTCATCCATCTGGGCTGCAATTTTAGGAGAGTACTAAATCATCTGTACGATGCCTTTACACGGATAGTCATCTTATCATGGATCTATATCTATAGATGACTATTTGATTTATGTACATGTAATGAAAAGTTAATATGTTGAGCATGGGTATGCCTTCCTTCATCAATTCATGAAAAATTCAAAGATATCATGATATTATGTATTGTAATTGATGCAGGTCATTGTCTGCTTCAGATCCTCCTCATCACATCATAAAGCATATCACTCAACATTATCATTTTTTACTTCATGCTTTAGGGGGAAGTTGTTACGGGTCTATTTGGGCACATCACTCCCATTGATCGAATCAGTTTAAACAAGGTCTATCAAACTCTACTTTAGTTGCTACATGCCCTAGACATGCCACCTCATTGAGTGCTTTCATCCATGAGAGTTTCCAGACTTCAAACACTGCTTAAGTGCTTCCTTGGGTCACCAGCACACACCTGGTCAAGGGTAAGTGCTTTGTAGAGTAGGTAGCCCCATTCAAGGATGCGTTGTAGAGCTAAGCCCACTCAAGCCTTCACTGGGCAAGAATCCTTGAAATGTTCATTAGATCCTGAGTATATTCCTCCTTTCTAGAGCCTTCTAAAAGGAACCCAGCTCCTATCCTATCAAGATGAGATCGACTTAGGATAGACTTGGGTCACCTAATCCTCTATCCTCTCATCCCTTTGAACATGGAAACTAATCATCCAATTATGGAAAACCATTCAATTCCATATTAATGACAAAACCACTTGAATTCATCTATAAATTGGCCTCCCATCATAGATCCAAAGAGCTTGGATATTATAGAGAAATATTGTTGGTTTAGAGACTTGAAAATCATTGTCAAAGTAATGTTATGCTACTGGATTGATATTGCTATTGGTGTGATGAGGGCTTGGACTAAGCTAGATGAGTGACACGAGATCGAACCACATTGGGTGTAACTTCTCCTTCTATCAATCAATAAAGTTGTTTGTTCCTTTTCCAATACTTTTGTTTGTATCTATGATGAATGTATGTTCAAATGTTGTCGATTCCATTTGTTTACAATAAACAGATCATATGCTTTGATTGTTGTCGTCTTCTTTTTATGTTGGCAGGTACCAATTGAGTGAATTCACTTTAAGCAAGAGCGACAGGAGCAACTCAAAGGAGATCAAAGGAAGCGAAGGATCACAAGTATGTTCTTTTATCTTATCTATTTATTGTAGCAAAAGGTTAAACATCTTTACTTCGGTTGTTCTAATTGTAACTACCCACTTAGGGAAGATATGCTTATCCATAGGTACAAATTCCATATAACACCTAGGTACGACAATTTTTACATTCCCTCTGTTGGGTGAGCAAAGGAAGTGTGGGTTGAGGATCTATCACCTTGGCGACTCCACTATTTGAATCTTATTGTAAACACTCTGACGACTCCAATGTCAAATCATAAGTTTACCTTGGCTTTTAACAGGCCCCATACTTGCTCAGAGACCCCTAATAAATCAAGCACTGCCACCTCTACTCCAGATGGTTGTCCCAGGTTTTCTGTTAAACAAATATGCTCCCTTGGACCTGCCTCAACCTTTAAATTCTATGATATAGAACTATCTCAAGATCTTGCCTAGGTTTAATGGATAAGGTGACACATCAGCGTAGAGACACATAGAATATTTATGTGCCTTTGTAGAAATTTTGAATGTCAAGCACCAGGATGTAGTGTTGAGGCTCTTCATCCAATCTTTGGATGGGGAAGCCATGAAATGGTTAAAATCCTTGTCGAATGATTCCATTACCACTTGGGAAGAGATGGAGAATTATTTTATGTAGAAATGGGGAGAGAAGATATATCATGGATATATTCTAACTCAGTTCAATGCTATGAAGAAGAAACATGATGAGGGTATCTCAGAGTTTACAAAAAGGTTTAATAAGTTGTAAAACAATCTACCTATTGAGATTAAACCTCCACAATTTGTTTCCCAAGTGGTTTTTGCAGGGGCCTTTGAATCAAAGTTTGGCTTCACACTCAAAGAGAGGAAGTCTCGTGCTTTGGACCAAATTCAAACTAATGCTCACGATTTAGAAGAAACTTTTGCATCAATAGGGAAGTCAAGGAGTAGAACTGGCCCTAGAGAGAATAAAAAGGTGAAAGAGGAGACAGCTTCCTCAAGTCATAGAAGAGAATCCCAAGAACAGAAGATAGAGGACATGTCTAAGTTGATAAATAACTTATCAAATAAACTATAAAACTGGAGCTAGAAAATAAAAACCTTCAACGACAGAACTTCCCAATTGTTAATCAAGGTTTCAATCCAAAATACATAAGGCCTCCCTTATAGATATTGCAAAGGGAGAGGAAAGAACAACAAGATCACATCCATCCTCCATTATATATATAATTTTATCTAGAGGAGTAGACACTAGGTGCCAACAAAGTTCAGGGGAACATATATTCCTCTTTCTCATATGAAGAACAAGAAGTAAGAACGTATGAAGAAGAGCAGGATGATCTTGATGCAATGCTAGATGATGATGAGATTGATGATTACTGCAAGCAGTTCATTGATTTCATGCAGGCTCAACTGCATAAGAAATACGATCTTTGGTCATCTATAAAAAGGTTGAGAGGGAAATACAAAACAAAGGCACTTCAGCCCAAGTGTCTCCTAAGAAAGTTTCACAAAAAGAGGAGGCCCACCAGGAGGTTAACAAAGAGGCTCCAGTTTATGATTCACATTCTTAAAATGGATAACAAGTTCAAGAAGCTATTATTAAGGTTGATAAAGATTCTCCAATCTATGATTGATATGTTTCAGAGGAGGATGAGATTGTTGCGGATGTTCAAAGGGATTTTCTTACTTTCAGCAACAACTTCCTCAAGAGGAGCCCAAAGTTGAAGAGACCATCAATGTCGATGGTTTCATGTTACAGAAAGGTTCCTCCTTGGAAATTGTTCAAGAAAAGGAGATAGCCATAAATGTTTCTCATCGGTTCCATGTTCCAGTAGCTGACTATATGGCATCTTTCTTTGCTCGGTATCCAATCTCAATTATGGGGTATGTATTAAATGTTTTACCTCAATATTTCAAATTTTGCAGGCCTATTTTAGTCATTGATTTTTAGGAACACATCCCAATTAGAAGGATCATGGAGGAGATTAAAAGAACTGAGCATCAAATATCAGTTTGGGGGTAGTGGTGCATGCCTATTTTAGTTGTCGACTTTCAAGAGAACAATGACATAAGATCTAGCACTCAGATGCTAGGCTAGTATCACTATAAGGTTGACCTCACTTGGGTGAATTGAGCCCTATGCGTAAGCAGGATTTGTAGATAAATAAGCTCACTATGTGAGTGTTTAATTTCCAGTTTTTAGAGTTTGTAATTCTGCATTTCAGTATTATGAGGAAAGGACTCCCAGTAAATAAAGTTCCATGGAGGTTTTCTGGTTTTACAAGTCCATTGTATTTTTGACTCCATGCCCAAAGGTGAAGGCTACTATTCTATAGGTTCTTAGCACCTTTCCAGCAAGGCATTATCCCCAATTGGAGCCAATGTTGTCACTTACTGCAAAATGTGTTTCCAATTGTCCAAAGAGGAAATGAGCAGAGAAGTTTTAAGTCATTTTCCAAGGAACAAAAGGACTCAAAGTCTACATAAGACTCTCTCTTTTAGAAATTTCTTTGAATAAGCTTTCCAACGATATACGGAAGTCCCAAAATGGACTCCTGGATCAAAATATATGGTCTGCTGAAGTATCAAGGATTGAATCCTTCGGAAGGAAAGAATATCAGAGGTCCAGAGATATCGATGATCGCATATTGGAGGTCCAGAGATATCGTTGATCACATATCAACAGTCACAACATCAGATCTTGGAGGAACTCATCACATCGGAGCATTAGGCATATCGGCGATCAGAGAATCGGACCTTTTGAACGTGAGAACATTTTAAAAAGTTGAGATATGGGTGAAGTGTCGATTGTGTTAAAAACTAACACGGAACACTGATAAGGACTAACAACTGATTTCATCGCAAAACCAAAGCTGGGTGGGCCCTTCTCTCTTGCCTCTAGCAGGAAACATGGTGACATATGATTGGTCCTGATATGCTACAGTGGCATCTGACGTCAGTATGACGTGGCGATACAGAAGGACACATGGTAGGAAGTTTTAGTTTTTTGAGGGTGTAGGTTTTAACCCCATACATGAATTACTTGCATGCGAATTCTAAAACATGGAAAATAAACAATGCGAGATCATAACACATAAAACACATATACATAGAGATTTTCCCCTGGATCCCAAAACCGGGACTACCAACTTGATTTTTCATTATTTTCCTTTCAATGTTACAATACATATTT
>APFE031331727.1:0-20784 GCA_000404065.3 Pinus taeda | reverse complement strand
CAGAAAGAATGAATAAGACGTTGATGGAAAGGGCAAGAAGCATGCTTAGTGGTGTCGGGTTAGGACAGGAATTCTGGGCAGAGGCAGTGGATACTGCATGTTACCTGGTCAATAGGTCACCTTGATCAGCGTTGGAGGATAAGACTCCACAAGAGGTATGGACTGGTAAGAAACCCTCTCTTTCACATCTGAGGGTATTTGGATGTGATGCATATGTACATGTTCTAAAGGAGAAATGAACCAAGTTGGATAGAAATCTGAAAAGTGCATCTTTATTGGGTATAAAGGATGGTTTAAAGGGTTATAAGCTTTGGAACCCAGTAACAAGGAAGGTTGTGTACAGTCAAGATGTGGTGTTCAGAGAGGTGAAAGATGTTATTAAACATGAAGTCCAACCAAAGGAACCTGTGAAGATTGAGTTTTAACTAAAGGAGGAAGAATCAGACTCTGTAGCAGAGGAGTAATCAGAAGATGAAGAGCCAAAAACTCCGCTGTCAGAAGATCAGCTCGAGAAAGAAAGCAGCCAAAAAGGTATAGTCCATCTGCTTTCTGTTCAAACTTTGCTTTCTCTGTTACTGATGATGATCCCAGAACTGTGAAGGATGTAGTGGATTCAGAGGATGGAAAACTCTGGAAAGAGGCCATGGTTGATGAAATGGCATCTTTGCACAAAAATTAGGGCTTAGGCCCAAAGTGGACAATATCATACCATTGTGGAGATATGTGGTGTCCAGGATCCTTACAAGCTCCACTTTGAAATTTTGGATGTATATTTCTGAGAAGAAATACATGGATCTGGTTAGTGTCAAAGGAATTTGCAGCTTTTTACCCAAGCCTCTGGATATAGAATGCCTTTATGTATATATAATTTTTCATGAACTGTATACATATTCACTATCTTCCAAAGCTACAGTTCCTTGTTTTGTAGGCATTGTTTTCCTTGGTCCTGATATCAAGGTAGATCAAAGAGCAAGTGAACCACAGTGACTAAAAAATTGTTAATGTTATCTCATCTTTTAGTAGTTTTCTACCAAATTTTACTTCATCTAAACTTTTGTTATGAGTTTGTTAGTTTGTGATGCTTGGCGTCATTTGAAGCTCATCCTCCTAAAGTTTTGAGTTAGAAATACAATCCAAAATTATTTTCAAAGTCAATATTTTCTAGGTGAGGTAAGCACTTCATGCACTATTGAATGTGTTGCTATATATAATGAGGGACTCTTTATGGAATACGATTAAAGTGATTGGAGTTTTTACTATCAAGTTTTTCATAAAAGTTCAGACATCATGTAGGCATGTTGAGCTAAGTATATTGAGCTTCCTGACAAAATAATTGCTAATATGTCCATTTCAGAAGTGTGTGCATTTTCTCCTTGTTAGGCAGTAGTTTCACCTTTCCAATTAATACATTATAAATCAAAGAAGGGCACATTCTTTATTAAAATATCTATTGCTTCTTTAGGCAATAGATTCAAAAATTGCACTACAGGACAGTTTTAGCACCCTAGCAAAATAGACGGCATCCTATGTTAGAAAATCAAAGGTAAAGTAGTTTTTCTTACTTGTTAATTACTTGTGATAATTTTAATTTTTTTGTAAGCTTCGGTAGGACCTTCTCATTTTCGAGTTTTTACATGTCCTTTATTCACCCATTTCTGGGGAGGGTAGCACAATAATCTAACCCAAGATCTCCAGTTCGGTGAGACTTCATTTCCACAACCATTGCCACTTGAGCTACCCCATGTGGACTTAATTACTTGTGATAATTAATATTCTTTTCTTTGTTAGTTAATATTTATTTTTCATCAAGTAATTACACAAACTATTCTTCCAAGAACACAAAGAAGTATGAGACACAGATATTTAGGCTTTCAAGCCATTGCAAAACCTCTCAACAGTAGAAAACCAAAAAATCCTCCTCTTATTCAATTTATTCAAAATGAGATATCGAACACAAGACCAAAGACTCCCTCAAAGTCAGCCCTCCTCTTTAAGTCAAGGTCAACAGTTGAATCTCTACCTAGTCAAAGTCATAAGTAGCTTCCAAATTTTTGTTCTTATTGCAGGTTTAGCCTCTTATTATAATATGTTGACTTCCAATTACAGACTCTTTGCCTTCTATTACCGACCTTTAGGTACTACAATAAACCCTTGACTCTTTACCACAAATCTTCAGCTCCTACAATAGATATATAGTTTTAGATTGAGGTTTGGCTTAGTCATAGACTTCAGTTTCTTCAAGTGGTGTAGACTTCCTTTTATCCTCAATTTTTCTTCTCTTGTTGGATTTCCAAACTAAAGCTTCTTCAATCCAGGGAAAAACCCCTGAACTTTGGAAACCAAAAAATCCTCTTGTTATTGAATTTATTCAAAATGAGATATTGAACAGAAGACCAAAGACTCCCTCCAAGTCAGCCCTCCTCTTTAAGTCAACATCAATAGTTGAATCTCTGCCTAGTCAAAGTCAGAAGAAACTTCCAAATTTTTGTCCTTATTGCAGGTTTAGTCTCTTATCGTAATACTTTGGCTTCCAATTATAGTCTCTTTACCTTCTATTACTGATCCTCAGATACTACAACTAACACTTAACTCTTTACCACAAATATTTAAATCCTGCTGCAAATAGATAGCTTTAGATTGAGATTTGGCTTAGCCACAGACTTCAATTTCTTCAAGTGTTGTAGAATCTTTTTATCCTCAGTTTTTCTTCTGTTGGATTACAGACTTTGAGCTTTTTCACTTTCTTGGTTGCTACCCAAAAGAGGTTGAATATAGGCTAAAAAGAATCGATATAATTCTCCATGAGATTTAACTTAACTAAAAAAAGAGTGATTGTGCCTAGTTTGGTTCCCTTGTAATGTTGAAATGTCCTACAATCTTTGCCTATGAAAGATGCAATAGCCCTAATTGGACAACACTGAAATTAGCTGAATTCAATGTTTAACTACCACGAAGAATCCCTTCATTTTCCCATAGAAACTATGATGCAATAGTCTCACATGGAGCAAGGGTTAATTTTCACATGGACATCTCTCTTTTGACAATGAAGGCAATGTGCTAATCTCTCATCTAATATATGTTGCTAAGATATAATAAACTTATGGTGTATGCGTTATCATCATTCCTAGTCCTTAGTTATAGTATATGTGCTCCCTGTCTTTGTGCTCATGGCTAAATAAATAATTCTCCATTGAATTTCTATTAGCATCATTCAGAAACTCTTTATTGATTAATGCTCTATGAAATGCATCACCTCTAAGTTACTCATCATCCACTTTCTTGGTGAGTTAGAGATTAACTGCCACGGTTATGGAGTTGTTGCAATTCCTCAAGGAGTTGCTAATTTGGTTTCTGTATGAATGTTAAGAATTTATCTCTCCCTACCTGGAGTGTTCTTAAGCCTTATTATTTCTACTTACTGGAGTCGTTTCCCTCTCCCCTGAGCATTTTTTTCATTTGCTGGGGTGAGTTTGAGCTTGATCTTGGTTGTCTAAGAGGCCATAGTTACTAGACGAGGCGATACATAACTATAGGAAATCATTGGATTTCCAATTTCCCTTCATTCCCATGAATCCATCAAATACATGGGTGTTGAAATCTACAAGGTAGAGCATTCTTGATGTGTATTTATGGTAGAATATATTTATATTATAATGTTGTTAAATTGAGATTCATTACTTGAGTGATTCAAATTATATGTTGTTCCATTGGTATTGGGAATTGTTACATGAGAACCCATTAACTATAATTATTCACCAATAATATCTAGAGGTTGTTATGTACTAGAATGATGATTGTTTGGTATGATGTATAATGAGGATAAGGTTGAAGAAATGAATGAGTAGAAATCTCATTCAGTGGGCAATGTGGATGAAGGCTATACTGTAGAAAACGAAAGTACAACAATATGGACAAACATGGACAAATTCTAATGAAGATCATGCAACATCAATGAACTTCGATGAAAACACAAAATGTGAATAGTTTGAGCTGTCTGATTTCACAATTATTGCATATTGAACTGGTGGATCTATATCTTCTTGTAAGATTAAATACAACAATGTATACACACTTTTACCTTGAGGCAAAGTGTTGCACAAAATACCCTCAAGGAAAACTCCCCTGAGACAAATATCAAGTCAGTGAGCAAAAAATGTTGTAAAGATGCTAGAAGTAAACATGTTTTAGAAAAAAATTTGAAGGTTTTTTCCTTTCTTTTTGGTTGGTTATTTTTGGGTGAGGCTATTTTGGGTTTCTTGGCTTTTGTTGAATTCACACTTGAAATATGTTTAGAAATTTTCTTTGAAGATTTTTTCCTTTCTATTAAAAGGCTACTACGGTTTTGGGTAATGCAATATTATTCTTACAATATGATCTTGATTGACAAAATTTGTGACATGAAAGATTTTGCTTCTGAAATATTTTAACATAAACAATTGCTTTTTGTTTGTTTGTTTATCATAAAGGGGCTCTTTTTTAATTATTTAAAGGGCCTAAGCTAAATTGGAAAGACATACCTTACATGTCTTCTTCAAAATGAAAAATACAGTTCTGGAATGTCTAGGTTATCCTTTGTCAAAAGCGTACAAAAATTGTAGATATAGAACTATACAGTTAAAAAACCTTGAATTGACTCAACTTGGAAAAACAGTATCAGAATAAGTGATTACAATTTCAATTCCAGTTTGACAATCTCTGGGTGCTAGTTTCATTTTCTTATGTTAGGTGAGGCTATAAAATAGAATCTTGTATAGATGCCTTAAAGGCCAAAGAATGTATCATTGAAGGAAGGGTGTGAAATTTGAAAATTTCCATGATGTGCTTCAGTTGTTAGTTTTCACATCTCAATTGAGAAATTTCTATCCCATGAGCCAAGAATGTATATAGAATTAGTCCAATTTCCTTCCCATAAGTTGTGAGTTTCTGAAGAATTAACCTAATTTCCTCATCATTAGGCTGAGAGGCCCATTCTACAGCCTAGTATGATGTGTAAGGTAGTATATTCATGATCAAAGTTGAAAATTTTCATGTCTCCCAAGATAAAAATTAAAAACATTTGCAAGTGAAGAAATTAAATCCCTCTCAGCTCATCTTAGATCCATATTTAATATTGATCTATGCTAGTTAAGTTCTAGTTGAGTCTCTTGGTTATTCTTTAGCTAGAAAAAGTCATTCCATGTTGCACAACTTGTTCCTCTTGGTGCAAGTAGAAATGATCAACAATTCAGGGTTTCCCCCTTGGGAAGCATTATGCCACATTGAATAGATGGGAAAGGAAGAGCACAAATTGAACTAGAAATCCTTCATCACCTGAGGTGAGATGAGGACTAAAGGAGTGAGACCGAGCTCATGGAAGAGAGAGTGGAAGTTGACCTCGGGGGGTAGGAAAGGAATTGATATGGGGCAACCGGAACTAGGCTAAGTACAAAATCGAGGAAGGAAGAGGCCTAGACCATACTAACAAAGAGGGGGGTCCTAAAGGCGAGGAAACCTAACCATCCCTTAGGGAGAACTTTAGAAAATATCAAGGAAATATCAGATTAAAACCCATATAGAGTGTACAACTTAATCATTTGAAATCCCATCTTGAATAATGATCAAGGGCGTTACCTATTGTGCTTTCAAGTTCTTGGTTGGAATTTGGGTCAAATAATTTTTGGGGAGATAGTATCTTTTTGGTTTTGTTGTTTGATTTTTTTAAATGTATAATAAATTAAAAAAGATGACTGAATAATCTCCAAAAACCTAAAACAGATAAACTACAACATTAAATGGAGTTATATAAGTGCATCGGTGGGATGATGATTCAGTAACTTTTGGTCCTCTGATTAAAGGAAAGCTTGGAATTTGATGTTGTACAGAATGTTTTCCCTTTTTAAACATAAATTTTTGAGATGTTGAAAGTGACTAGTTTTGAATGTTAGAAGTGACAGGTGAAAAAAAAATTGAAACTATAGATTTGAGGTATAAGCATTTAAGTTGTTATTTAAAAAATTTAATGAGTGCTTCAAATAGAGGTGAAGTTGGATGATTTTTTGGGTTGAAATGCATATTTCTTGTTAGGTATAAGTATTTAAGTTGTCTATAATAAATTTTAATGAGTGCTTTAAACAGAGGTGAATTTAGATTATATGTTTGGGTGCAATGCCTATTTGTTGTAACCATCCCTTGGTGGATTGACTGGAAATGAGATTCCTTGGAACTTGATGTTTTACACTATTCTAAAATGGATAGCAGAGAATTGGTAAGTTATTTCAATGAAAAGGCTTAAGTTCATCTGTCATTGTTTGAGATGTTTCCATTTGTATAGGTTTTTCTAGTATAAGTATTATATTTTATGCTTAGTTCAAGGAGTTTTCTTCCAATATGTCTAATAATAATATTTTTTTTTGGCAATTCTCACCCTCAACAGCTCTGAAGTGGTAAGTAATAGGTATAGAGCTCATTAAATAATTTATTTTTGAAATTAGGTCTTTGCTTGATGTCACCGAGAAGTGAGAGCACAAATATATTCTTCTAAGCACTTTTATGCTTGTACAAGTTACCTCCCATATGTATTTCCATATGTGCCTTGTACCATGTTACCTCCCAATATACCTTGTTACCTCCAAAATTGTAAGTAAATTGTTACCTTCCATATGAAGAATTATTAGCCACTGAAACAAAAATCAATGTTTCACTGCGAAAGGTCCCAATGTTCAATCAAAAGCAGTATCCATAGTAGCAATTCCACCTCCAGCTCCTATCTTAGATCTTATTGGTTATTTGATAGGTTTGGGAAATGAACTTGTCCCTAGATATTAGTGAGTAGTAGGCTCTCGGTGTGTATTAGATAGTCAATTCCATTTCATTTTGTAAAGAACAAATGGAAAAAATTGGCTTTATTGTTGTTAGATGTGAATTATATTTACTATGATAAGCGTTAACCTAATTAAAGAAAATTGTGATATTTGGTTAATGCTTTGTATAGGCCTCCATTCCCTATTTTACTTGCATCATCAGTATGTCAAGGCCTTCAGATCAATGGGCAACTTATATGGCGCAATGGTCAAATTTTTTATAGCTTGAATTTTTAGAATAACTCTTTTGGTCTTGCAGTTGTTGGACCTCTACAGGTGCAGTTCATAAGTTATGAAAATAGTTGAGATATTAGTTCTATTTACTGTATATATTGCTAGTTTAATAGGATGTAGATGCACATCTATTTTGAGTCCTTTTTCTAAATTTCATTCGTGGTAACTTAGGTACCACCATTGCAACCTCGGAGATTAGCTCACACACTACTGCCAATGGTATTGTTTCAAAACATATCTCCTGGAATGGAAAACACTCTTTTGTAGGTGGAACTAAAAATAATCAACAACTTGTTTGGTATTTTAATGATAATATTCCATTGGAAGTTTTATTCACTGAGGATAGCAGGATGGAGTGTGTAACCTTTCTGGATGTAATACTAAATGCTAGGATCTAAATTTTAAGCTTTGGAAGTTTTCTTCACTAAGGATGGCATGATGGAGTGTGCAATGTTTATGGAGGTAATAATGAACGCTAGGACAATTCCCTCTATGCCACTCTGCCTGTGCCTTCGAACCTGTTGGATTTTTTGGACTTTTGGTTCAGAAGGACTAGGCAGGATGGATAAGTCAAAGAGATTGAAAGGGGAAGAGGAAGAGCACACAGATGGTGATCTTGTTCTCTCCATTGAAAAGCTACAGGAAATCTAGGATGAGCTTGAGAGGGTAAGTTCTCATGCACTCTGAAAACTGTTTTTTGGGGTTATTTTATTTGATTTATTTATTTTTAAATTGGTTTTTTTCTTATATTGTTTGAAAGCCTTTTCCCATTCCTTTCTTTATTTATTATTTTTTTATTTATTGAGGAATCTATGGATTGATTGAATTTTTGCTTGTCCATGGGCTGATTGAGAATTATTTTTTATAGACCTTAAGAGCAGGTTTAAGGGAAAGAGTGATTTTTTCAGTAAACCCACACTTCATCTTCATATTCTTTCAGTCTTTTGGATATGGACATTTTGATTCGTTTACGTATGTTGTTTTTCCAACAATGTCGAGGAAATTGTTTGAAGGAAAAATTGAAACTAGTACATCCTCAAATTAGTTATTTCATTCTTTTTCCATATCCATTTATTGTTTAGGCATGATTTGGTAAACATCGAGGTTCAACAAATGTAATATTTTATGTGATATTCCTTGATTAGTTACAGTCTTAATGTTTATGATTACGTTCATAATGACTTGGTGACCTGAGGCTCTCTCAACGTAGTATTTTGCACTGCTAAATCCCTTTTGGTCTCAATTACAATCTACACGTTTATGATAAGTTCATAGTGTCCTATTCATCTGGGGTACTCTCGGCCTAGTCACTAGCCCCAAAGGATCTAACAAGGTTACTGGAATTAATGGCAAAAGTTTGCAATTCTATTCGGCACTTGCCCTTAAGGAAGGGTAGACCTGCCTTACCTATATGGTTGTTGACAATTGGCTTATTCTTACATTCATGTTTTTATTATTTGTTGGAAAGCTTTCTTGGAGGAATTAGAGGATAGAGTTTAAGTTGGATTCTGGATGACAAGCAAAGTATTTCTACATTACATATTTGTAATTTCATTCACATTGAGGAAGAACCAGATTCATTTTATCACTTTTGTTTTCCCTTTCCCCACCTGCATAGCAACGTTGCAACTCTGGATTTATTTTCACATCTACTTTTCTCTCTGAGATTGAATCTAAAGTTTCTAGTACATAGCTGAGCTTTTTTCTCTTCTATCATAAGATGCATGTGTGTGTAAACCTATGTAGTTGATGAAATAAGTTTGGAATGGACTGAAACAATGAGATTTTGTTGGGGTGGTGGTGATGAATCATTGTTTCATTTGACCATAACATGTCTATATGATATAATGCAAAAAAATGGAAAACAAAGTGAAATTTTCATAGGGTGCATTGAGCTTCTCTCTTTTGGCTATTCATCTCAAGTTGTGTTGAATGTTAGAAATGAGATTCAACAACAAAACAATTTTTTTAGCTATTATATGATGTCCAACTATGTGGGGCCTTCTACATGGGTAAATTGAACTAGGTACTATGGAAAATTGAGTCAATTATTTTTTGTGCTTTTCCTTTCACTACAAGGTCGTTAACATTCATTAGTGCTTGATACGCTGGGCATTTTGTTTTGGTAGATTTGATTGGTGATGGAATTAAGTTTTCTAATCTATTTACTTTATTGAGATATATGTGTTTGATAGGCCGAGCAACGTGTGCTCTTATCCAAGAGGTATTTTAAGGTGAATGGTATATGATTTTTTGTAAATTTAGCTTGACAAAGGAAGTGTTTTTGATGGATTGTAGAATCTTTAAAGATATGTGAAGGGCAGATGATATTTAATTTCCAATTGATTTTTTTTGAAAGAAAATGTAAGTGGTTGTTTAGAAGTTTAAAAAGAAAAAATTCATAGAAAAGTGTTGATTTCATTGGGAATACCTTATCATCTCCATCTATAGTTTATAAAGAGGAAAAGCAGGGAACTTGCTTGCCATTTTTCACTCAGTTTGATTTCTTTTTTACTCAACTCTATTTAAGTATACAATTTTTTTTTAAATAAATGACTATAAATGTAATTTTAAGGATTTCCATAACTCTTCACATAACTTTTTGAAGTGTGCTAGCTCAATGGAAGAGTGTCTACTTTACAAGAAGGAGGTTGGTGATTCAATTCCATTGTGTGCTAACATGAATTAATCAATGATTTTGTAGTTCATTTTTAATTAAATGTTTTTTATATCAGTTTATTTCAATGGTGAGATATCTATGGATTCATTGTTTTATATTGTCTCTAAAGAGAAAAAAATTGATCTTTAAAGAAAAAATTATCATCTCTAGAGAGACAATAGCTAGTATTAAAGACATATTGTCTCTAATCCGAGTGTTGTCTTTAGAGAGACAAAAATGAAATGGTCTCGAGAGAGACAAAAATGAAGTTGTCTCCTAAGAGACTGTAATGGTTGTGTTATATACTATCTATGTAGAGACAATATTTTTTAAGACAATAATATTTAAAACAATAATATTTAAAACAATAATATTTAAGACAATATTTTTTAAGACACTAATTTTTAAGACAATAATTTTTGAGACACCGAGTTAAAGACAATACACAATTTTTTTTTTTTTCTTAAGTTAAGACAATTTACCAAAAAATTGTCTCAAATATTGTCTTGAAACCCTCCTTTATGTAGCAGTGGGAGAATGGGTGTATCGAGGGAATACATGCATGGAAAGCATAAAATTTATCCTACACATATGAAATTATTTTAGCATTAAGCAAAGTATTTGAAATAACAAACTACACAAATAACTGGGAAACAAAAAGATGTTATAATAATTAACATATTTTTTCATTTTAAACTTGTACACATTGAACTATGTAGAACAACATTGTATGGATTCAACAATGTGTATAGAGTAAAGTGTGTGTGGAATAGGAGAGTGTGCGTAAGAGAATGAGTGTGCATGGATAGTACATGCGTAGAGCAAGAACTCATTTTTTTTTTCTCATTTACATGAAATAATTTTAACTTGAACAATAAAGTTTAAAATAAAAAAATTCAGAAAAAAAGTGGGAAATTAAAAGATAATGCAACACTTAAAACATTTTTTACATTTTAAACTTTTATATATTCAACTCTACAAAACAACATAGGTATCAAGCCAAGGATTTGTGCAAAGAAAAGCATATGTGAAACAAGGGGTATGTGTGAGAGAATAAATGTACAGAGGGAATGCATGTGCATAACAAGAACATAAAATTTCCCCACATACATGAAATTATTTTAACCTTAAGAAAACACTCTTTAAAAGAATAAAAAAAAAACTATACAAATAATTGCAGAAACAAAATTTGTTGTAACAATTAGCATATTTTTTCATTTTAAACTTTTACATATTCCGCTACGTGGAAAAATAGGTGTATGTAGCCGACAATGTGTCGAAGTAAAGGATATACAGAATAATGGGTACGTGTGAGAGAATATGTCTGTAGAGGGTATGCATATGTCGAAAAAGAACAATATTTTCTACACACACAAAATTACGATAGATTTATGCAAAAAATTTAAAATAAAAAAACTACACAAGTAATTGGAAAATCAAAATCTAGTGCCACAGTTAACATATTTTTTATTTTAAACTTTTACACATTCACCTATGTGGAATAATATGCATGGATATGAGAATGCGTGTAGAGAAAAGGATGTGTAGTACAAGGGGTATGTGTGTGGGAATGAATGTGCAGAGAGAATGCATGTGTCGAGTAAGAACAAAACAAATTTTCACACACATGAAATTATTATGTAGAAACTCTAAAATAAAAAATTATCGAGTAAGAACAAAACAAATTTTCACAAAGGTGAAATTATTATGTAGAAACTCTAAAATAAAAAATTGCACAAATAACTGCGAAATAAAAGGTTGTTGTAGCAATTAAAGTTTTTTTCATTTTAAACTTTTAGAAATTAAACTATGTTGAACAATAGGTGTATGGAGCCCATGATGTGTGTTGAGTAAAGGATGTGTGTGCAGAGGAAATATGTGTAGGGAACATGAAAAAAAACTATTTCCACACACATCAAATTATTTTAACTTTACACAAAAACTTCAAAATAAAAATCTACACAAATAATTTCCAAATAAAAAGTAGTTTCAATAATTAATATATTTTTTCATTTTAAAGCTTTTCAAATTTAACTATGCAGAGAATGAGAGTGGGGAGGATGTGCATGTGTGGAGTGATAATAGAAAATATTTCATGCACCCATATAATTATTTAAACTTTAACTATAATTTTCAATCATCGGTGTTCATGGATGCTCAACAATGGATGTTATAATAAATATTCCCTACCACTTCTAGGGAATACATAAATGCCATGTTCCCCAACTCATTTATTTATTTATTTTTATTTATTTTTTTAATTTCGTTTTGTAGTGAATCATAACATTAACCATTATCGGTATTCAGCAAGAACACATAACAATAATTTATGTAGTTGATTGGTTTGTTCCACTTTATCTCTCTATTTTAAATAAAGGTGACCATACTCCCTATGTCTATTTCATACCACTTCTAACTACACACTTTAGTTTATAAACACATTCATAACTATAAACCTTTGAATACCTATGGGGTGATGCTATCCCCTAACCAAACTTTAATATAATGTCCCACTTGGTGATACTTGGTCATAACGTCTCCCCTCATACGTTCATGGTTACCCTCATTATTTACTCAGTGCACTTTCCCACAACCTATTGTACATGGCTTCAATGCGAGCCTATCTGCTCATGCCCAGCAGTACCCAAGTCATCTAGAAGTGCGACACATCGCTTGGGCCATGTGGCCTCATCCTCCTCCGCATACCAGGGTTTCCTCGGTTGTATAACTCTATTTGTGATGAAACTTCAAGGGTGTCAATCATCTGGGGATGGATGGACATCTCATA
Organism: Pinus taeda; assembly: GCA_000404065.3. Classification (NCBI taxonomy): domain Eukaryota; kingdom Viridiplantae; phylum Streptophyta; class Pinopsida; order Pinales; family Pinaceae; genus Pinus; species Pinus taeda. The sequence goes on along the minus strand of APFE031331727.1, from coordinate 8,264 downwards.
ATGAAACCCTCAAGCCCTAATCGGCTAAGACCTGAAGCCTTCCTTCATTCCTATCGTAATTTGTTTTGGCTCTACATTTTCACTCTATTTCCTTTGTTGTATTGGTCTCCGCGTGAGGTTACTCTCTGAGGATGAAGCATGTCTCGTCAGCAAAAAATGTGATAGGAAGGGATCAATGAATGGTTCTTCGAAGTTTCCCATGGTGAATACCTTGTTATACTGGGGTTACTGCGATTCCCTATGGTGACTTCATGTCTCGCACCTGCAGAACCCTCATGGTTTGACTGCCGCTGGAATTTAAGGTATGCACCTTATTTGGGTATACTATGCACTTCACTATTTTTCCACACCTGGTGTTTATCTTGTGAATTTGAATGCTTTTCCCATTTGTTGAATAATTTTGAGTGTAAAGTACAGAGAGGCTTGAGGATGGTGCGCCCCCTTCACCTTTCCATGGCTTTAGGTAAGATAATACTTAAGCAACCACTCGGTCTATTTTTCTATGTGATCACTCACTATTTTAGTGCTCACATTACTTAGCGTGCATTGTAGGTTCCCCTTCGGAAAGAAGAGATCCTCACCATTCGAAGGTATAATTTTGGGTTACTATGTTTTTTTGTTTTTATTTTTACAGAAGAAGATAAACATTCCTTCTTCTCTTTCGTCTATGCTCACTTGTCTCTTAATAATTTTTGTTGCGGACCTGTAACTTCAATCCTAGTTAGTGACTTTGGAATGTTTCTCCACAAATACACCTAGCTAACCTGGAGCTATGTATTTCTTACCAGGTCGGTTCCAGATTCCCATATATTCCTAAAGGGTCTTATATGGTTTATACCTTATAAGAGGAATGCTCCTCTGGCTTGTTTGATATTCTTTCAAAAATGGGTGTTGTACAAATATCTCTTGGTTGTAGTCATGGTGTGAATTCAATCATTGGGCAATTCACAATTAGGGTCTTTTTACTCCTCTTAGTTCTTTTTACGTCTGTGAAAAATTCTCGGGTTCACTTGAGAATCTTGGTATAATGTAATGATTTCGAACATCTTCTTGAGCTCTGTCTCTAGCCTTAACAGTCCTCATCCCACTTGGTTATTGAGGTTTTCATATTACTGTCGTACTTTTGATATTTTTGTAATCTATAACTATATAGACAGTTGTGAATTCACACTATAAATTGTAGTTGATATTGTTACTTTCACTATATCTGCATTAATCTATAATGCTCCTTGCTATGAAAAGGATTCAGGTTGTGAATGTTGTCATTGGTTAAAACAATTAGCTCTACTCCATTATATTCAGCTGTTTCTTTTGTGATTTCTACTATGTCTGTTACTAAGAAAGAAATATGCTTTATCTTCCTACATCTTCTGGAGGTGGCCTCGGCTCAGCTCCAACTCAGACCTAGATATCACTCCCTTTGAATGCATAAAAATGTGAGCGAAGATTTCCTGATAATGTTTGCAATGGTTGACTGTTTATTGCAATTTGTTTTCATTTTTAGACTTGTAATAGCTTCAGAACGATTAATTTTCCGATGATTTCAGTTTGGTACATGAGTTTTGTTATTTGACGTTTAGTTGGTTAGCTAAAATTTATTATGACTGTGAGCTATTCGTAGAGTTGAATCTGCTCCTTATTGTTTTACTATATCTATTCCATAATTCGTTTCTTAATTGGTTTGACTGTGACTGCTCTATGAATTTACTTTGTTTATGGTTGTACTATAACTCCTCTACAGCACATAAGGAACTCTTTCACCTAACATGTGTTCAATTTACTTTACTGCGTGATTATTGTTCATCTATTCTTTTTTGGTTTTATTCTTTTTCTTTATATTTGTAAGCCAAGATCTATCTGGCATTTTCCATCCTAATGGTAAGAGTTGTTTATAGGTAATGTGATAATTAAGTCCACTATGCTGCCTTACAACACACGAAACAATAATGACCTGTTATTAAGGTGGCAATGATTTTGATTCTGGAAGGAGTCATTTAGTTTCCTCTTTTCCCATCTATCTTCACTCAGCATCCACAAGGGTGAGTCAAGTAGCAGATTCCAAATTATATTGTCATAGAGTCCTCTCCTGCCCCGAGTGAAAATCTGTTTCTCCTAACAGATTCTCTTTCTACTTTATGGAAATCATGGATTTGGACTTCCCTTCCGAGCAAAGTCTGTCCTATATTTGTAGTGGTACTATTAATACCCCATCATCTTCCTTCACTATGTCCATCTTGGATACCAATTAGTCCACTCACAGCCTTCCAAGAGGATGTCTTAGGGTTTGGTTCAGGAAACCTACAACCCAAACCCCACAACTTACTAAATACCCCTCATTGATTCAGGTACACAACAACTCACTCACAGATAATTCATTTCTATAATGTTTAACACTCTTTCTGGGTTCCCCTTAGACTTGTTTAGTAAAATACTCTATCGATATCACCACTGGACTAAGGTCAGCATTCTTAGCTACTTCTGCATGCTAAGCATAAGATCAATAAATATTTAAAACTAAGTTGCATGAAACGGGGAAACGGGTACGAGTTTCCGAAACGGGAAGCGATACCAAAAGCGACCTCCCCAAATTTTGGAAACCGAAACGCAAATATATATGTGTGTGTGTGTGTGTGTGGGTGTGTGTGTGTGTGTGCAATCATAAAGCATAAATGATACATTATAATTTATTACACTTAAACATTAAGGTTTAATTTACATCAAATTTACTCATGAATGTTCACATAATGAAAATAAAAATATCGGAATATCCAAAAGCAACCTTTATTATATAACCAAATCTCAAAATCAACCTTCATTTATATTAATATATTAGTCTCCAAGTACAATAAAGACTATAAGGCTACAAGAGAGAGATCCAAATCAAGATTTTCTGCATCCACATCCCATTCTTTAGAAGGACCACTATTGTATTGGGAGTCTCCTCCTACATAGTCGAACGACCTTAGTGCTCTTGATTGAATACATGTTTCATACCCTAGTACCCTACATGATCTTGATTATTGGGAGTTTCCCCTCCATAGAGGGCTTGGTTCTCTTGATTAAATACAAGTTCCATACTCTAGTACATGATAAAATCCAATGGAAACATTGCAATCCCCCCAATGCTGAAATCTTGAAAAAAAAATAAGTCTGTTGGATTTTGAGTGAGATCTAAAATTCTACTTTCTCCATATGAAATCCAATGAGGGCGAAACCACTCTCAAACAACAAGTCACTAACATACCCTAAAAGTAAATTAAAAAACAATTTAAAAAAATAAAAATAAAAACACAAGTTAATGAGGAAAAGTGGGTCATACAGCCCTAAAACGCGTTTCCCGCCATACTGGCCACATTTCCATTTTGAGAAACGTGGCAGTATGGCCGGAAATGTGTTTCACAGCCGTACCAATCCTCCTTCCCTAAATCCAATCCATTGATCTAGAACTATGGATTAGGATAGTGATCTCAAACATTTTTTTTCTTTCCAACTAATTCCTTGCAATATAATAATTTTTTATTTAAACATAATTAATTACATTATTATAGTTCTTTTTTCAAAAACAAATTGGCCAACCTGCCATTATTACCAATACTTTTTACTACTAATTATATTGTCTTAGCCATTATGACTTTACAAACAACAAAAAAGAGGGATATTACATCTTCCCCCCTAAAATAAAAGTACATCATCCTCAGTGTGTATTTCTTGGACATATCTAAGGTAGTCCAATCATGATAATTTGGTTTCATATTATCTTCTAGTTCCCAAGTGGCCTCTTCAGGAGTAAAGTTCATCCATTGCACTTTAACCCAACCCACGACCAAATTACAGAGCACAATCTCTTTCCACTCTAAAATACACAGAGATTCTGGTAGAAAGTATCCATTGGGATCCACCTATAGCATATTCTAGTCAATTATATGAGAAGGATCATGAACATATTTTTTTAGTAACATCACATGAAATACATTATGTACTTTAACATGACTAGGTAGAGCCAACTGGTATGCTACAGGACCGATGTGATAGATAATTTCAAATGGTCCATAAAGCCAAGGTTCTAATTTTGCACACTCTCTAGTTTTAAGAGTACCTTTTCTAGGCTTAACTATCATACACACATGCTCCCCCACTTGGAATTCCTTATGGGCCATCTTCCGGTCATAAAATTTTTGGCAGTCTTCAGAAATTTTAATGTTTTGTTGAATTTTCCACACAACTTGTTCCATTTCCTATAGAATTTCTGGTCTGACAATCAATATATCCTCAGGTTGACTCCAACTGAGTTGAGTATGACATCTTCTTCCATACAAGTATTCAAAATGGCTCATCTTGATGTATCTTAATAGTTATTATTATAGGCAAACTCGACTAGAAGTAGAAAATATTCCCACTTGGTGGGTCTGTCCTTTACATACATTCGGAGCATATCCTCCAGAATTTGGTTTGTTCATTTAGTTTTCCCACCTGTTTATGGGTTTTATGCAGTACTGAATTTCAATTTAGTACCTAAGCGCCCAACAAATTCCTTCCAGAAAATGGAGGTAAACTTTGGATCTTTGTCCAATATTATCATTTTTAGGATTCCATGCACTGTGAAAATATCCTACATGAATACATTAGCAATCTGGGTAGTACCAAAGGTAGATTGTATTGGGATAAAATGTGCTTCCTTATTTGTTGTGTCTACTACCATCATGATAGAGTTATGTTATTTTCTCGTCCGAGAAAAACAAGTTATAAAATCTACGGATATCACCTCTTACTTCCACTCACATATGGGCAGTGGATTCAACAAACATGTTGGATGTTGATGTTCCACTTTCACCTGTTGGCATTGCAATCATTTGGATAAGTACTCTGCCACATATTTCTTCATTCCTAGAAAAAAAAAAGCATTGTTTTGTTAAGGTGGTGATCATCTTTTGGTACGCTAAATGACTGACATATTTATTGTCTCTTATGGAAATAATCTAGTTTCATTTTATTTAATGTTGTCACCTCTAGAATATACAACCTATTTTGGTAGGTAATTAATCCTTTTGGATTTACAACATGTCCCACAACTTTTCTTTGTTGTACCTTTAGTTGCATTTCTTGATACTCTGGGTCCTACTTCCCGTTACTTGTATCTATTCCTCCAAATATATTTTTACACTGCTTTCTGCATTAGCCAACAATGAAAGAGGATATCTACTTAATGCATCAACAATTTTGTTTTCCTTTCCCTTAACGTGTTTAAGTTCTATGTCAAAGTTGCTTAGGAAAGCTAACCATCTTGCTTTCCTAACTTTTAAATCTAGTTGGCTAATGAAATACTTCAAACTAATATGATCAGTTACTAGCACAAAAAATTTTCCCAATAGATAATGCCTCCACATTTTTATGCCATGGATTATTGTAGCTAACTCAAGGCCATAAACAACATAATTCTGTTCACATTTTTTTATTTTTCTCCACTCATAGGCTATGATTCCATTACCTTGTATAAGCACCCCTCCCAATCATTCCAAACATGCATCTATACATATAGTAAACTCCTTATTTGGGTTTTCTATCCTTAGAATAGAACACATATTTCATTAACTTTGGAAGTATTTTATTAGAAGGCCTTCAACAACATTCATTTTTTTGTAAATCACCATATTAACTTGATTCAACATTAAAATAATTTGCAAGTAATTTCAAACCAATTAGAGATCATGAATAGGTCAAACATGGGGTTGTTATGTACAATAGTATCAATACACAATAGGAGTGTCAAAATCAAACTCTTAGAAGAGATTGATTTAAGCTAAATCATATTAGTATGTCAAACATCCAACAAAGATATTATAGTTATGGATAACATGCTAGATTCCTTGATGTTTAAATTTTTAATGTCCACTGATACCAAATTGGTCTATAAGAGCTATAATTTTCTTGGATTTTAATTGTCTGGCTCCTCGTCTTTCTTTGCGAGATTAGTGTTGTAGCTTTCTTTTTTTTCCATAGTCTTCCAACTTCCTTTATCTTACATCTCCTTCATCTCTTTTGGTTCTTGGGACATTGGTGTCTTAACTTCGTGATCTATTGTGTTCATCCTTTTGAAGATAGTCAAAGAAGAAGTTTGGTCTAGGAGATTTGCTTTGCTGTTAAATGAAGATTTACTTTGTGCAGTATTGAAATCCTCATAACTGTTGATGCTTGAGGGGTCATCGAGTTCACTTTTTTATTGTTGGGCAGGCTTTCTCCCTGATTATCTTGAGATTTTTTCTTTCTTGCCTGATTTTTTGTGATTCAAAGTTTTTTCTAGAGTATTCTTCTTTGATGACAATGTAGTGTTCTTTTTGTGCTCCTTCCCACCATGTAGATCTGTGATGGTTTTTTTTAGTACAATTTTTCTCGGAGACTTTTGGGCAATTTTTGGCTAGATGGTCTGTCTCAAAGAAGGATCAACATTTGAAGAGGACACTTTCATAATCGAGTTTCTGGTTCCACACATAGTCTTTACTTGTTAGGTTTGTTTCCACTGGGAATCTAGCATTGAAGTCCATTTCCACACAGATGTGTGCATATTCCTTTGTTTCTTCGCACCTGCAGTAATATTTCCCAATTTCATTTCCATTTGCTTTTAGCGAGGCGAGATTCGAGAGATGCAAAGATAGGCTTGGCAATCTCACCCAAACTGGTGCCAAGTTTATGACTATTGTTGAGGGATCGAATGATGGGTTCCATGGCTTTATGAATAGGCCTGTGTTTTCCCAAAACTAAGGGTCAAAATCTAGAATACATTGTCTACTTTTAGGATTTTAAAAATCTACTATAAAGAAACCCTTAGCACAGGGGTAGATATTAATTTCATCAAAAATGACAGGCTTCCATAACTTCAAAATCTAATTGTGGAGAGTTGTTAGCCGCGGCCAAAAATCATTGAACCAATAGATTAGGGCACTTTCAGAAAACTTCAAAGCCTCATCGAGTGAGACCTAGACCACCTAGATAGTGGGAGTTGGGGTTTCACTGACGATATGGGCAGGAGCTTGCCCTCTAGAAGTGGATGGAACTGAGCCAACAACTATTTTCATGAAGCTGGGATCCATATTTTACTTTATCGTAGAACATAGTGGAAGAGAAATAAGGTAGATCTAGATCTAGCCGTAGAAGATTGAATAGGTGGTTCGTCTATGAAACAGAATATTAGATGTAGAACCCAACCGCAGAGAAATTAGATCTAGATATAGATCTAGCCACAGATGATTAGATCTAGAACCCAGCCACAGAATCTGAGTAAGCCTTTTAATCCTAGCTTTGATAACAGAGGAAAAAGCATGCCACTGGGCACATTGATTTCATAATCATGGACGTTTGATCCAAAGTAGTGCCACCCATTCTTCCCTACGATCCCACTGTCATAATCCTCAGATTTGAGCCAAAGCTCGAATGCATACTACCTAGTTCTGAAAATATATTTGAGTTGCAGCTGGACAAAACTCTATGGAAGAACTTGTAGAAGAACTTGTAGAAGAACTTATCAACCTGTAGAAGATAACTCTTTCACGGAAGAACACTTACCCTTATTCTGACTGGGGAAAAACACGATAGAACTCTGCAAAAGAACTGCCCAGATCCAAAAATATATTTGAGCGAAAGCTCGACAGAACTCTGCGGAAGAATGATGGTGATGCGAGGATCTTATTGTAAATGACAAGGATAGGTGTCCCTTGCATTGCATTGAAACTAGTCTACTAAAACCTTAGTAAAATGTTCTTGTGCTCAATTTCGTATGGTCCCTTTGTGCCTTTATGAAACCCTAATGAGGGGGTCACCATTCATCTTCATAGCATGCATGCATCCACTATAAAAGTTATACATTGTTGATCTAGGTATTTCAAGAAGGCTAGGCAACATTCATCTATCTCCACTCAAATCTGTTGGCATTATGTTTCTGGTATGGTTATATGTTACAGATGTTGTACTTGATGGCAACACCCATGGCATGGCTCTCAATATGATAAGAATTAAGAAGTACGTAGGAGAAAAGTTCACGGAATTTTATGCAGAGAAAAGTTTATAAAAGTTTATTTCATGTGGAGAAAAGTTCACGGAATTTTATGTAGAGAAAAGTTTATTTCATGTGGTAAAACTTACCTTTGGTCCATGGTAGTTAGTCTTTGGAATTTGAACCTATGGTTTTTGGACCGTGGCATCTCGGCAGACGTGTTGATCCCTAGTATTGAGTTGATGGTATTGGTTTGTTATGGTTTTGGCCCGTGGTATTG